>JACJUY010001325.1:114966-136930 GCA_014220935.1 Platorchestia sp. MABIK | reverse complement strand
GATCATTGAAATAATGAGTTGATCATTGAAATAATGAGGATCATTGAAATAATGAGTTGATCATTGAAATAATGAGTTGATCATTGAATTAATGAGTTGATCGTTGAAATAATGAGTTGATCATTGAAATAATCAGTTGATCATTGAAATAAAGAGTTGATCATTGAATTAATGAGTTGATCATTGAAATAATGAGTTGATCGTTTAAATAATCAGTTGATCATTGAAATAAAGAGTTGATCATTGAAATAATGAGTTGATCATTGAATTAATGAGTAAATCATCGATTTGATGACTGAGTCGCTGGTCAATGAAATGAATAACAAATAAATGTACCAACTGAAATAACAAATGAATCACTCAATGAATAAAAATTTTATGACTTAAATGAATGTAAAAAAATATAAAGGCACCTAGATACGCAAAAAGCTTTTGAGGTAACACGTAAAAACAAGAAAATTTTCAACACAATGTTGCACATATATATCACACTATTTTCTTAAAAGATTTTTGACTACATTGAAACAAAAATTCTATTACTAGATGAAGTAGCGAAAAAAAATACGGATATCCCTTGATAAAAATGTTAGGACGAGTGCTTAAACATCGAAATCAATGACATCTTTTACTGTGAATAACAACAATACCGCTAATGTTTTGTCTTTTTGGGATGTATTGCCGATGCTGAAACCCAGCACCAAACTTCCTAACGCAGTGTTCGTCCGCTGTGATGTACAGACTACTCCATGTCTTACCAACGTATGTGGTGGATATGTTTTGTGCATTTATGGAGTAGAGCGCACTCTGGTGTCACTGCCATTAAGGAGTAGAGCGTACTCTGGTGTCACTGCCATTAAGGAGAAGAGCGTACTCTGATGTCACTGCCATTAAGGAGAAGAGCGTACTCTGATGTCACTGCCATTAAGGAGAAGAGCGTACTCTGGTGTCACTGCCATTAAGGAGAAGAGCGTACTCTGGTGTCAATGCCATTAAGAAGTTGAGCGTACTCTGATGTCAATGCCATTAAGAAGTTGAGCGTACTCTGATGACAATGCCATTCATAAGTTAACACATTTTCATAATAAAGCACTTGAGAACAGCAATTTGAAATGTAGATTAAGTGGCAACCGTAATTTTATAGTCTCTTTTGAAGCCATGGGATGAGTTCAATGACTCGTAAAGAATATTAGATGATTAGAGCTAAATTTTATAAAGCATACATTGTTAAGCTTCAAACGAGGTCAAGAAAACTTGCAATTTTTTCTGCTTATTACCTCAATGTGTGCTGATTAGTGCGTTTACGTCAGGTAAGGAACAGTTTCTCATTTCTTCATGAAATTAATTACCGAATGATAAGAAACTTTTGAAGTTGAAGTGGCATTCATATTTTCTTTGAAACTTCAAAGTACGTCCATTTATTCAAGTATTAATCCGGTGGATGAAACATTGATTCGTAAAAACAAACACCGTATTTACTCCATTCATATTGATAATGTTCAAAAACAATGTCTTCACTTCAAATACCTACAGGGTGCAACAGTCAATCCTGCATTTTTTGCTTTTCAAATCCTTCTTACCAATGCAGGATTGACTGTCGCACCCTGGGTGACCAAGTTCTGAAGGCCTGGCGATTATACGAAGGTGCTATTCCCAAATTCGTTCCATCGCACACAAAATACAAAACCCCACAAAGCCAAACCACGAACGACACAATTGCTAAGTAAAAGTTATGAATAATTTCGAATCCGTTCAAGAAATATGTGTTGTAGGATGCTTGTATGACTCCTACTAACCACTCAAATTTATTTATAGCCGGAATTCTCAATTTCCTAAATCTCTTAAATAGCAGAGGTAGTGTGAAAATAAGTAATCCATCTACTCACTTTAACTTTTTCATCATTACATCAACAATTTTGGCCGCCTTTTTGCATGAGCTGCACTAGGCTAAAATCACGGATGTTCCACAACAGAATGCCAACTGACTACGACTGTTAATTCACAGCCCATGTTTGAATTCGAAGGTCAAGGCCCAAATCTTCTTCCCGAAGTCAAGACTTCTTTTTTAGTAAAAATGGCTATAATGAGGGGGTGCAGGGGTAAAATATTCTGTGGGGGAATGTAGGCCTTGATGCAAAAGGTGCATTTTGTGCAGCTGACGATACACTTGGTGCGGCTATCGAGCGTGCCTCTAGTGTCTGTGATGCTGCCGTCCTGCCAGCTGGCCGTCGTGGTCTACCTCACGCTCTGTGTCCGGCCGTCCTTGCTGCAGGTGACTCGCGAGCCTGTGTCCTTGTTAGCACTGTCTTGGTGCTGCATTGCTGGCACTATTTTAGTACTGCATTGCTGGCTCTATCTTAGTACTGCATTGCTGGTTCTAAGTATTGCCTTGCTGGTCCTTAGTACTGCATCGCTAGCACTATCTTAGTACTGCATTGCTGGCTCTATCTTAGAACTGCACTGCTGGCACTATCTTAGCACTGCATTGCTGGCACTATCTTAGTCCTTCGTTGCTTGCGCTATCTTAGTACTGCATTTCTATTACTTTTAAACACTGCATACCAAGCACTATCCTACTTATAAACTACTAGCTCTATCTAAGCACAGCAACGTTAACACTACCTTAGCAGGGCATCACTAATAAGTACTATCTCATCACTACATTACTAGTGCCGATTCATAAAACCATTGCTCATGATATCACATTTTTTCATTAGCCTTGCTTGGATGAACTGATTTTCGCGTCTTTCCTATGCAGCAAAATCATGAGAAAAACAGTTTTTCACTGTATACCTGGAATTGAATATTTTTCCTCATGACCAGCATTAATCATGTGCCGTTCCAGATTTTGAGTAACTGTAATTTTTCTATGTATCATTTCCTAATCATTAGTAATGATCACCACCATCATTTCAGGTCACTATCACCATTAATGATCACCATCACCAGTTATAGTCACCATCAAGAACACATTGACCGTACTTGATATAATGACAACTGAAAAACAAGCACCGAACTTGATATTCAGATTTTAAGAGATATTTTTGTGACTGTTAATTACCTTCATTTAACGCCAGCATAAACTACGAATACTATTTCACACCACTACCCAATACGGCTCAGCACTTACCCCACCCTCATTGTTTTTTAACAGTACGAATGACCTATGAAAGTATCCAAAAGTAAAGAAAAGTATGTTTTTTTAGGTACGCCTCCCAGTGACGCTGTCCACCCTGCTGATGCTCGTTACGCTCTTCCGCCAAGCAATGAAGTCGCTCCCCAAAACTCCTTACGTCAAAGTTTTGGACGCTTGGTTCCTCTCAGTGATAGGCTTTGTGGGCCTCGTCATTCTCGCCCACGTCGCCTCAGAATACGCTAGCAAAAAAGAACAAAATGCCTCGCTGGTCAATGTTGAGTTAAGTGACGACACGAGTGTCTTCAGGGCTCGGGAAAGACTTCGGAAGGCATCGAAGGCAGCAGAGCAACGGTCTCTCAAAGTGCTTCGAAAAGTGCGACGCTGGATCGTTCTTCCTGTGGTATTTGTGATTACGATGTTTATTTGGACCATGGTGAGAAATGATGTAAGCAACTGAGCAGACCTACAGAAGAAGAAACATTTAATGCCTTCTCGCACAACTAGATAAATTAGATGTTAAATACATTGGCTTCAGATAAAGCAATTCTCAAATTGTTCATCAGTGACATATACGAGCGTTTTTATCAGTGGATTGATTCTAGGGAAACGAAAGTAGTAGAGTGATTCAGAATATCCATGAAGTTTCACTGTTGCAAACGTTTTAATCTCTGTAAATGGGTCAACGAGCAAGCATTATGCTCCGCCTATTTTCGTATTCTGAATAGGAGGGTCTAGGAAATACATGCATCACTCATTAAATTACGAATATATATTTCTGTCGAGAATTTTGATTTCTAGCCACGTTTCTGACAGCCTCCATCAAGTATTGTTATAAACTCAGTTAAATTCTGAACTTCATGACAGAGAATCCTTAGTCCTAACAGAAAGAAAATCACCGCAAATTTCATTGGCACTGCAGCACTGCAATGTGGTTGTAGAATGGTTGGTACGTTTATTTAATGTGTGTTTTGGGGCTAGTAAAGTGCCGTTAGATTGGAGTAGCGCGTGTGTAGTTCCGTTGTACAAGGGGAAAGGTGACAGGTATGAGTGCAATAATTCTAGAGATATAAGTCTACTGAGTGTCGTTGGGAAGCTGTATGGAAGAGTTTTAATTGGAAGAGTGAGAGTGATGACGGATCGTGTGCTGGCTGAAGAACAATGTGGTTTTAGAAGTGGCAGAGGTGTGTGGATCAAATGTTTGCTGTGAGGCAGGTAAATGAAAAATACTTGGCAAAAGGTAAAGATGTATATTGGGCATTTATGGATCTAGAGAAGGCGTATGACAGAGTGGACCGTGAGGCTCTGTGGCAAGTTGTGAGCTTGTATGGAGTGGGTGGGAGACTGTTGAATGCGATCAAGAGTTTCTACATTGACAGCAGAGCATGTGTGAGAGTAGGGAATGAGGTAAGTGAGTGGTTTCCAGTTATGACAGGTGTGAGACAGGGATGTGTGATGTCGCCATAGTTGTTTAATTTGTTTATGGATGGTGTGGTGAGGGAAGTGAATGCCAGAGTGTTGGGAAAAGGCGCGCAGTTGGTGGAACGAAATGGTGTAAATTGGGAAGTGTGTCAGCTGTTGTTTGCAGATGATACAGCGTTTGTGGCTGATTCAGAGGAAAAACTGAGGAGACTGGTTGCAGAGTTTGGTAGAGTGTGCGAAAGGCGTAAACTGAGGATGAATGTGAATAAAAGTAAGGTGATGAGATGTTCAAAAGGTGGAGTGCTTGGAACTTTGGATGTGAAGATGAATGGTGAAGTGTTAGAAGAGGTAGAGCATTTTAGGTACCTCGGGTCGGATGTGGCTATTAAGGATACTATGGAAGTAGAAGTGAGACATCGAGTGAGTGAAGGCTGTAAGACATTGGGTGCAACGAGGAAAGTTTTTGAATGCAGGAGTTTGAGTATGAATGCTAAGAGGGGACTGTATGAAAGTTTGATTGTGCCAGTTTTGTTGTATGGAGCAGAATCCTGGGGTTTGAGAGTAGCTGAGAGGAGGAAGTTGAATGTGTTTGAGATGAAGTGTTTGAGGAGCATGTATGGAGTGACAAGAAGAGATAGGATGAGGAATGAGTTGGTTAGGGGGCAGACGGGGGTTATCAAAAAGCTGAGCAGGCGAGTGGATGAAAGAGTGCTTGGATGTTTTGGGCATGTTGAAAGAATGAATGTTGAGCGGCTGGTGAAAAAGATTAATGCGTCGGAAGTGAGTGGTATTAGAGTGTGAGGTAGACCACGGATGTGTTGGATGGGTGGGGTGAAGCGTGCTTTGTGTGAAAGGGGACTGACTGTGGATGTGGCGAGAGGGATGACTGCGGACAGAAGTGAGTGGGGGCAGTGCATAAGAAGGTAATTTTATTTTTGACGCTGTACTGGGAGCTTGCCCGCGTGTGATGGGGTTGACCTGTTCTGTGCGGGGGGAGGGGCTGCACTCAATGAAGCGGTCGGGGTAAACAAAGCTATGGCTGTCGGGCCCGACTGTGGAAGGTGGTTGTGTTGGGCTGCTGCTGATCCTGGCAGTCCTGGTGCGGCCAGTGCTCCCTCTCTCGCATGCTAGTGACTAAGGGTGTTGATTGTGGCCTGCTGTCGGCTACCCTCCCATAGGGAGGAGAGGCCTGGTATATGTATGTATGTATGACTGCAGCACCGACATCAAACTTGTCTCTGCCAGACATGAGGGCTTCAATAATGATATTCAGTTCTTTCGTATAATCCAGTTACCATGTTTAATTTTTTTCTACTGATGAAGCGCTTTTTTAACCAACCGTCGTATGGTTATCTACGAAAAAAGTCAACAATGATGTTTTCGTTTTGACCGCAATATGAATTACATGTACCAAGACATGAAGCACGTCATCAAAGGCGATGAATCTATCGAGCATGGCAATGACTGGACCGGAAGATCTCTCTATTGCTGGAGAATTTCTTCGTGTGCCTTGCGAGGAAAAAACAAAATTTCCCTCCTAAGAGAACATTACTCGCTCGGTGTAATCCCGTGAATCAAATCTTGTAGGCATTCCTGAGATTTTTTAAGCGCTTAAAAACGTTCCCTCGAGGAAGCAAGAAAATTTTTCATTGCTCTTTGATGATGTGCGACTTCATGAAGTTGACTGAGAGAAATTTTTGGCCAAGAGTTTTGACGGCGCTGAGTTTGAGTTTGCAGTCACTTCTGGATAATCTGAATACTCTCTTGCACTATGTAGTACGGTAATTCGCGAAGCGTCAACAAGGTTTTCAGTTAAGAGTGGTGTCTCTAGAAATAACACCGAAATTGTGGTTAGTGCTCGGCATAAATGGCACCCTAATTATAGTACTGTAATTAAAGAACCAAAAGAATTTTTCTACTCTACACCTGAGTCAACTATAACCTATTAATTCTCGTAGAATCACCACTCTTTCTGTATCAATAATACAGTAATGCACTGGTTGATATCCGTGATGTATATTTCACCCATAAGCAATAATCAAGCAATACATCATTTAAATGTTAAATTTTCGCCGCAATGAACACAGTACCTTTTCAACTCTTTGGCACATCGTCATCACGAACACGTCGTTGGCATACATTATCTAAAACAAGTGAAACTTTACCGCTGTTGTAGAACCTGTCGTCACCAGTGTTGTTTTTCATCATTGTCATTCTAACTAAAGTGAATGTTAGACGAGTTTCTCTCCTTGTTTGTGGGCGTTGAGGCCATGAAGCATCTCGTCGTTATCAGAAAAGCTATACTCCAACGGACAAATTTGATAATCAAAGGCTTTCAAACATTTTTGTGACTTTATTTATCACTGCCAAAGGTTTGGAAGTTCATCTTTACACCAGCAAAAACGTGACTTTTTACAGCAAATAGTCACAGGTCCGTGTCTATCCCAGTAAAAACGTGATTTGCTACTACAAAGAATTGCAGGTCCATTTGTATCACAGTAAAATGGAGACCTCATTTATAACAGATAAGGGTCCCAGGTCCATTTCTACCGCAGCAAGAACGTGCCCTCATTCGTTACTGTTAAGAGTCACACGTTTATTTTCATCCCACTAAAAACCTCAGGTCACTATCCTGCAATCAGGTGCGTGCAAATAGAGGGCGATACAGGTATTCGCTACTAGTGTTCAAGTAGTGTTCATAAATGCACGGCCGTAATTTAGAAAGTATAAAATGTGAAAAGTTGTCATATCCAGTCTTTTCACATGAGGCACCGAAATGCCGAAATGGCTAAGAACTTAACAAATGTGCTTTTTATCAGCGCCTCTCACGCTGTATTTCAGGCATGTAAAGTCTTGAAAATCACCCTGATTTCTTTTCACATCAACGCATTCAGCTTCTTTATACCACAATAAATCTCGTTGGTGTTTCATTCAATCATTAGTACTTTTGCTTTCAATCCCTTGCCCTCAAAATCTTTACATTCTAAAGACCAGTTGACTTTAATTTTCCTTAATTTCGTATGAATATCAAACGAGACTTGGGACGAGGATAATCACAACTCTAACAAACAGCAAATGTGTGCGAGTGTATGAACGAGTGTGCATATATGCTAGGTCTAGCGCGTGCAAAATGCAATGGACTCGGCGCATGCAGATGCATACAGATGCTTGCATCTCAATCACAGCCAAATGACGCTCGCCGACAATTCTCCTGCACGCGTTCGAAGTTTTCCAGCAAGTGCTGTTGAGCGTTCCTGTTGAGATTTTCTCTCATTCCCAGCGGAGGAATTCCGGAAACGTTCATTAGGGCTCTTGAGCCTTGCAACAAAGAGGATAGGAAATTAAATCGTTCAAGTAAAGCCTCTCCGTGCGAGTGCGATAATAATAAGCGAAAATAATGGGGGAATGCTCTACAGACTTTGTTCATTCAATGCAGGTGTGTCGTCAAGGCCTTGAAATATTGTAACTTGTTTTTATTACGTTGGTTTGCAGAAAGGTGCGCACTTCTATGTAAGTTAAATAAACCGAACCTGTAGAACGAAAAAATTTGATTTTCATGAACAGATTTGTACGCCCATTTTAGGATGAAAGCTGAAGGTATGAAGAATTCTTCTTTGTATTCGTAGGAATAACCCGTAGAAATAATATTTTGTTTTGCAAAGGGATTGAAGAATTAATCCAATTTGCACCACAGAAAAGTGCCGACAGGGTGCAAGTAGTGCAACTACTTTCGCTCTCCAAAACTGAATGGCCGAGATGTTTTTCTTCGTTAGAAGAATAAACCATTTAGAGCAATCGCTTCTGCCATAATTTCCTTTATGTAACCAAAAATGATTTGTTCGTGTTCTAACTGCGTCTAAAATAACAGCTTTTTTCAAGTTAAAGACGTAATTTACTAAGCAATATGATTTAAAAGTTAAAACTTTTCATGCGTATTCGTTTTTTCCGATTCCTCAGTTTAGGCGTCATTGTAATATCGAAATCAATTTGAATCAATCTTCACAAATTAAAATTAAAAAACAGAACACTTTTGTACCCGTTACACATCCGCTTCGTATCTAGTGTTGCCATCATTTATAGCAATGGATATTTTGACAACTTTCGTTACGTTGATGCAAGGATTTTTGTCCTGAGACATCCCGATACCATCGAAAAAATTGTTCAACTCCAATGATGGTGACTTGGAAAATTTACATAATGTAGTGCTTAGGTATGCAGTTTACAGAGTGAGGGCACGGACCAACCAACCAAGCAAGAAAGCAACAATTGTGTTCTATTATACCGGCACATGACTTCGCTATCCTAAATTACGCCACTTCTCACGAAGCTGCTATGAGGCACACATTTTTTGAACGCACCGGCTTCCTTCAGTCTTCAATCGACAATTTCCGCATTAATAAATCAGATTCGAGCTTTTCAGAGCTAAAAATAAAAAGCCATTATTTTGGTTTCGGCAACGACGTATCAATAACTGAACAACCCTTAGACATCAGACTACTCTAAGTTGAAATTCACAGTGAAATTTTCCGGTAAATCTTTATTGATTGTGGCCTGCTGTCGGCTACCCTCCCGTAGGGAGGACAAGCCTGGTATATGTGTGTGTATCTTGATAAATAATGGACCAAAATGCTTTCATCACTGAGAAGAACACAGTCTATCAGATTTTAATTTCAGTTCAACCATGTCGAATTCGTTTGAATCGAGAAAAAGCACAATCTGTCCTTGATTTGAATGCTTATTTTTCTGAGGAAAAAAGACGCTCATCATAACGAGCTATTCTCTATTGAATGGCATTTAACATGCCATGGAGCCCTTAAAAGTTTGTACAACCACAAGACAACACATACGTTACATCCAAGGCAATGTTTCAGCGCAAGGAGTTAACTTCTTGGAAATACTGTTCAGCAGAAGCAATACAGAACTTCTACTCCATGTCTGCCTCTAATAGATTTCTCATGCGAAGTATGTCTGAAGTTGAGGAATTTTTAAACAACTCAGTACAGCCTCAGCTCTAAGCATCATTACTGAACTTGCCGAGTCTAGCCAAGTTCGGTGGCGAACTTGAACTCCAAACTTGGTTGCCGAGAGCGTACTTCCGAGAAGCTTCGTCATGTCATCCACATCATTTACTGATGGAAGTTCCTTTAACTTTTTGAGTATAGACTCGCCAGTGTCTTTAGGTATTGAATTCGCCAAGTTTCTGTAGACCACCCAAGTCTCGGTGTAATGAAGCTTGAAACGCCTTTAAGTGCTGCCGAGTTTGTAGAGTTGACGCATCTCGAGAGGCAGTCATGCGGGCCCTCAGCGTATATGACCAGCCCCAGCGACAGGACTTGTTTATTGACCTGCAGAGAAACAGATTTTCGCGGTTTATAAGACATAAATAATAATAAATAGAATCGGATAAGTAACTCCAAATAATTATGGTAGTGTTTAGCCTTTTTGTTAATTATAATACTAATGTTTATGACGAAATTTAATTCTGGAAGGTGATGTTCAGCACTTTTCAGTGATCTTTTGTTGTTCTATCAGAGAAGTGGTTGAAAATCGTTGGAAAATATTTCGAACCTAAAACCACAAGTGTTTTATACTAATCGAAATGATGTTGATTGTTTTCGAACGATTCTAATTTACCATGAAAAAAATTAGCACTCCTTTGAGGAATTTTTAAGTCTACTATATCAATGGTCAGGAATTAGGATCTTTTGATAGATCCCGATAAAATACCAACATTTATATCGGATGATTCATTTTCATAAATAAATGCGTCCGTGTTTCTTCATAAATTTATTAGTCTTTATTTCCTTTTAAATCAACCACGTGTTCAATAGGTCTGTTTAATTAAGACGTACCTTTTTAATTAACTCAATTAAGAGTTTAATCTTGAATGTAACCTTAGTTGAGAACAGTATAATTACTGCAAATTCATTATTACTGTTTGATCAGAAACTTAATTTAATTTTTTACTAATTTCAAAGTGGCCCTTAGAAGTAAGAAACTCTTTGCTACATTCAATTTGCTTCTTAAAAACTGTAGGGATCGAAAATTCTGTCAAAAAAAGTGTAGAGGAGTTAGACATGGTGCACCAAATGTTTACTTAGTAGATTGAATAAGCTAACAAGAATATACGCTGCAACATTTGGCCGCTCGTTACTTCAAAAGAGGTTTTGTGGGTGCGTGTCAAAGGTTTATTCTGCAACAATGTGAAATACTTCCCACTAACACAGGGTGGGGCAGTCAATCCTACATTTTTGAGACGGCTGTAGAAGCCTAAAAGTGCAGGATTGTCTGCTGCACCCTGTGTTATGTAAAATGTTTTAAAGAAAAATGAATAGGAAACAGATCAAATTTAAATATGCTGCAAGTTGCTTGCGATGCATATTTTCAGTTGTTGTTGGTCTGTGGATGCTTTTCATTACGCTAAGTCGGCTCTCACTGATATTAAATGGACCTCTTTTATCGCTTCTCCAGCATATTTGACATGGTTCTCTTATATAATGTTTAATTTTTACTATTAACCGCTTCGGGCGAGTTTATTCTTCCTCTAACTATTTATGTCAAAGTAATTTTGATCAAAGAAGTTATACCCTATGGCCCCAATGTATTACATCTAAAGTTATTATGCCCAAACTGATTACTTTTAAACTAATTATACCTACACTAATTTTGCCCGAAGTAATAATACCAATGTGATTAAGTCAGAAGTAATTTTGGAATCATAGCCAAGATAATAATGCCCAAACTAATTTTTCCTAATGTAATTATGCCCAATATAATCCCACCCTGAGTAATTCCTCCGAAAGTAATCGTGCGTAAAGTTATGTTACGCAAAGTAATTATGTCGAAATTAAATATGCTCAAAGTATTCATGTATAACGCCCATAGAAATCCTATCAATGGTAATTCTACCGAAAATAATCCTAAATGTTATTATGATCAAAGTAACCATGCTGAATATACTGTGCAATTCTGCTATGATAAATACCTAACATGAAATACTCTGGAAGTTTCGTTTAGAGATCTCTCTTTCAACAAAGTGTTCTTCATTTATTTGAAACATTCGACTAGCTGCATTTCACTCTTGATTTAAACAAAATTCCACGGTTTCAAAACAGGGGAAGAACAATGTCAACTTTATCGATATATCATAGATTACTAATGAAACAATCTTATATTGAAAAAGAAAATGAGATCACGCTTCACTGTCAGCAATCTCACTAATCTGACCGAGTTCCTTAGCAGAGATGCAAACGGTTCTCTGGTGGCGCAGTTATTGGGATTAAAACCTCATAGCAAAGACTGCGTTCAAATCGGATTAATTCCATGCTGCGATGAAAAATGGTCACAGATTGTTCTCACAAGTTCTCATGCAAAATAATGGAATATGTCGCTTGTCGAGCTCTATGTTCTTAATACTTTGACTGCGGCGGGTAAAGCTGAAAGTTAAAATTCAACACAAATTTAAAGTTAATTGAAGTAAGTAATGTTGAAAATAGCAAACATGAACTGAATCATGCCCTCATTTAGCTTTAATTAAGTAGTTATGAAAATTGAGTTTGTGACTAGTGGTCGGTCAACATCACTATTTTAAAAGTAGCTGCGTCCGTCCGTCCGTCCCTCCGTCCGTGTGACCCCCTCTTGATTATGGGATCCACAATTTGCAATCGGCTTATTTTTAGAATATAAATTTTCTATGGAGCTTTCTCTGTTGAAATTCATCATGTCGCTTTGATATTTTTAATTGATAATGCAAAAAGAAATGTTTTAAATTCGTTCGACCAGTAACCTGGCAACCACTGGGTTTGAGGCCCAAGATTTTGGAACTTGAGTTATTGTTTTTGAAATTGTGATTTTCTTGAAAAGCTTCGAAGAGATAATAGACGACATTTCAGAATGAAATTCGGGCAAAAGAGGCCACCAAAGATAGAAATGTGTCCAACCGCAAGAGAGAAGCAGCAAGACTCCGACAGCAAGAAAAACATCGAGGACGATCGGATGAACGACGCGGAATGGCAAGACGAAGCAATGTTGCTCGCCAACGAATAGCTAGAGCTAAATTGACCCTTGACCGGCGTTTGGAAATTCTAAGGAATAATGCAGAGCAACACCGAGTGGCTAAAGAGAGCTTAACACATGAAAGAAGCGAGGAAATTCTACGTCATAGCCCTGGACAACATTGAGTGGCGCGAGAGAATTTAACTCAAGAAAGAAAGGATGAAATTCTTCGATTAATGCCGACCAGCACGTGTGCACTAGTCTTTATAAAAATTCCCTCCTTGTACCACCGGTGGCTCACGCGCAGTCAAAGCGTTAAGGATGTAAAGAGCGTAATTGCGTACTGTGTAGTTATGGCTTGGACAGGATTATTTAGCAGAGATGAACATTTGAGCTCCCTCTTTATGACAATAAAACTAAACTAAATCATGATATGAAAGAATACTTAATACTGATGAATGTTTGTGCTCATCCTTGCTTACAGTATGCTTTGACTTCTTCAGGGCGTGGAAAGATATTTGAAACTGAAGAACGTTTCAATTATTTCTTTCTTACAATGCAACTAAAATTTTATCTGGATGAGAAACATAAGACGAATAAAATTCTGAGGAAATTAAAAACTTGTAATGAGAAAACGTTTCGCTCTATCATCAGCTTAGAAAACAAAAATCATTCTGTCTCTGAAATAAAAAATTAGAATACAGTGAATCACAGAGAATAAAAGCTTTCAGACAGTTCATACCCTTTGTAAACTATGAATAGATAGCGACCTCTTTATTACGCGCTCACTTTTTTACTTATATTTTTTCGTTAACAAGTTTTTTTCGTGACGTCTCAATGCCATCCATTCACTGTATTTTGATCTTTAATTACAGGTATAAAATGATTTTTGTTTTTGAACAGATGATGGAGCTGGAAATATTTTCTAAGTAAAAATGATTAATTTCCTCATCATTTTTTTTGTTTTTAAGTTTCTGATAAAGTTGCTACCCAAGCAAATAACTGACTTGTTCAGATATTCTTCAATATGTGAGAGAGTAACTGAAACGGAAATCCGTTGAAGCTCGTTCTTTTTTACAATATCCCTCAAATTTGATCAAAAATATTTGATCAAATATTCAAGATATGAATATTTGACGGAGATGAACGTTGTGAGTTTCCTTTCCTTACAATAAAACTTAGACTCACTCTAAATCTGGAAGAACGTCATTGAGGGATGAACATTTGAGTGCCCAACTTCTAGCATAGAAACTTGATCAGGATTTAAAAAAATAACAGAGATGGATGAACATTTGACCTCCCTCCCGCGCACATAACGACTAAGACATAGTAAGGATGTGGAAAAATATCTGAGATGCATGAGCATTTAAGCTCCTTCTTGCGTTTAAAACGACCAAAACATAGTCAGGATGTGAAAAAATGCCTAAGATGAACGATTAGATGCAGCTCCCTATTGTACACACAGCGGCCAAACGTAATCAGGAAGCGGAAGGAAACTGCTGATCGCCCCAGGCTGCCATCGGCGTGGGTGTTATTGTAGGGAGTGTATTGCCTCAGGCTTCTGTTTACACGTCCTAGACCAATATCCGAATGTATTGACTCAACACTTTGACCGCAATTGGTTAAACTGAAAATTGATCATCGACTGAAATTTAAAGTCAATTGTGGAATGCCATTTTTTACTTAAAATTAATATTCGACTGAAATTAAAAGTCAATTGTGGAATGCAATCTTGAAAATAGCAATCATTCTCACTTCAGCCTTCATTCAGCTTTAATTAAGTACTTATGAAAATTGAGTTTGTGACTTCTGGTCGGTCAGCTGCATTATGAAAATCCTCCTTGGCCACCGGAGCCTAAAGTTTCGGTCAAGGTGTTAATAATAATTCATATTCTCGGAAATTGGGAAAGCACTGAAGACTTCTTAATACATTTAGAGGCGTCTGGTGTTTTCGTTATCAAGTATAAAGACTGCAGTAGTTACAGGCTTCCAAACTTTGATGCTTCGCTCAGCGTGATGTTCTGAGGCTCTGTACTTTTTACTAGTATTCAAAAGACTAGAGAATCTGTCAAATAAACTTTTCTTTAAAATCAATCAGCACTTGAATTTTCTTACTCAGAGCAAAACTTAAGACAACATCAATAAAAAATCTATGAAACAGAGCAATAAAATCTTTCATTGTGCATTTCATTTGCAAATTTTCATTGATCTGAAATCAAAGTCTTTGAAGAGTTAATTAACACATTTTTACCCATCTCGTTAGGTTCATCAGTAATTCTCTTTCACCTTTCCAAAGTTAAAATCACTTTAGAAATGAACAAAGATAATTTGTTTGACACTCAAAAAAAATTATCATCTCACATTCATTCTTCATTACTTGAGTACATTTTCATTTGCGAATACAATGGTATTCATAAAACAGGAGTTTCACTATTCATTCCTCAATTCATGAAATCATCGCTCTTCTATTTAAAGTGAATGTTATTAATCCAATGAAGCGTTATACTTTTAAAACGATGTTCAACGTGAGAATTTGTATTGCAACCATACGAAGTAAGCTAAAAACTCACACAACTACAGAAAAAATGTCTATGAAAACATATATTACTTATTAAACGATGTTTAACTTGAGAGTTTGTGTCGCAACCATACTGAACAAGCTAAAACATTTACAAAACTACAATTAGCATGTCTTCTGAACCTAAGCAATGGCTGTTAGCATCAAATGACCGTGGGGTTTGCTTGTGTTATTGTATAAAGTCAGAGTTCTTAGAGGAGGGCACTCGATAGAGGGTCACATGACTCGAGTTCTCCCTCCACAATCATGAGGAAGTCTCGACAGGTCATCGTAATATACTTCAACGAAACGTAGCCGATAGCAGCAACAAAAAAAGTTGTGTACAGGTTTAATTACGTAAAAACAAAAATGCTTTATTCCAATCAAGCGTGATACATCTCATCTTGAACATTGGTTTCTCAAATGCCTCGTAACAAACTCCAGCACGCAATGACAGTTAGCCCTGGTCAAGCCGGTACCAATTTCCGACACCTGGGTAGAGTGGGGTTTTATGACTGAGTTCTCCCTTTTCCCGACGGGGAGAAACACCGGGCAGCACAGGGCTGCCAAGTCCCGGGCCGTGATTCATCAATCACGCGCGGGCACCAACAAAACTCATTTACGAACCTCAATTTTAACGTCCAAGCACTCTTACAAAAATGTCGTCCGGTGTCTGAGCCCTATCGAACTAATCGTTGTGCCATGCTCTCCAAAGGATGCAAGCGTACAAAGACGGGATACGATAGAATCACGTGTGGTGATTGATCGGAAAGAGTCAGACCAGAGTGGACGTGACTGAGAAGACTGAGAATTTGATATTTGAAAATAGATCTTAGAGCGACGGGGCAAAGAGGCAGCGTATCTTAAGACGCTTTTCTTACGCAGCTCGAGGGAATGTACATCAGCAAAATACGAGTTGCGTTCGTGGAATTGAAATAATTGAAAAGCAAAATATGATAACTCCCTGACACCAATTGCAATTATTGAAAATGATAAGATGCAATGGTATTCAAAATCTTTTTTATAGTCATCAGATATGAGCCATATTCATAACCCACAAGAACACAGTTATAGACATTTTGAAGTTGAAACTGTTCTTATAGTCGTCAGATATGAGCCTAGAATACTGTTGTAGACCTTTCAGAAGCCTTGAGAGAACGTTATTCCCGCTACTTCGGTTGGCGGTCAGTCTCATGCGTTCGCAGGTACCATAGAGGAATTCAAATTCTGGATCGTTATGCACCGGAGAAAATGTCTTTTGGACCTGACGTGGCGCTGTGCCCGCAACAAAGCGCATGTGTGGATGGGCACATTTAGTGAGCGGTCATCCTTAAGACGGGGATCCAATTTCCTGGTACAGCCTCAAAGATCGGCTTTGCTGCGGTTGCCAATCTTTTGGGGCTGCTTTCCATACTGCAAATCTGCACCGAAGAATCTGCTACGTAAATGGTGTTCCAGCCTCAATCGTTGCCAGTAAACCAATAACTTTATCAAAGTGCGGTATAAGAAAGAGAAGTAACGAAAGCACACTAAATGAGTGCTAAGGGAGACCACACTTCCTACCGTACGTCATCATTTTCTCGTGACCGAAGTAACATTTAGTTGAGAAGCTAGAGATATTAACTGGTGTATTTCATGACCTCTATTTCGCTTGTGAACTACCCTCTGGAGTACGGTTTGGGGGCTGTCGACAATCCG
Source organism: Platorchestia sp. MABIK (assembly GCA_014220935.1). Taxonomy (NCBI): domain Eukaryota; kingdom Metazoa; phylum Arthropoda; class Malacostraca; order Amphipoda; family Talitridae; genus Platorchestia; species Platorchestia sp. MABIK. The sequence goes on along the minus strand of JACJUY010001325.1, from coordinate 120,128 downwards.
TGTCGGATGGATAGCGAAGCCCTGTTCGTTGAATTTGAAAGCGATGAACTTTGCTAGGTAAAAATGAAATCATTTTTTAAAACGTTCCTCTAAAAAACTTGTGGGAAATACAATAAAATTGGTGCGTCTTGCATGAAGCGTCAGTTCATCCACTCAATGTCATTCGGAGTTTATAACGCAACATTACTTTTTTACAAGGTTTTTTTTTGAGCGCTTCTCTTAGTTTTTAGACACGATGACAAGGTTCAAGGTTTTTTCAGGCTGCTATGACTTACAAATAACAACAGGCACACTCTATTCAGTTTAAACAAGAACATTAATGAAATAAGCCAGTGTTTCGGCATCTGAATGTTGCCATAAGAAAGAGAATCGCTCAAGTACTAATTTACAATCTTTGAGTGTAAATTAAAAATTTAAGACGAGTTGAATGATTGAGTTTAACGTGGTCTGGTACTTTGAAAAGATGCCCTAAAGATGAGTGGACCACCCTCAAACTATTAAAGTTTTATTAGTCATGCCTATTTTTATAACATGTGCTCGTATTTACTCATAAACGTGAATTGAATGGACGTGCACAATCACTGAATCATAAGCTTAAGCTTTAATGCTATCAATGCGCACTCTGAGTGCTGAAAGATGAACAACAATGAATGTAATTCAGAAAAGTTATGATGTAATTCAATGAAAACTTAATGCCCTTTTACAGAGTGAAAAATTTTATAATTACATTTATGGAGTAACTAGGTGATTTCTAGATGGTTTTTGTGGAATAAAATTATAGGGCGAAAATTTCTATTAGTAAATTTGATCGAGTAACTGAAGGAACATTAGATGACAATTAATGGAATAAAATTTTGGAGTATAAATTTCATGGAGGAGAAATGATGGAATTACACAGCGAACGCTGAATGACATTTTATTTATATTTATTGTAACATTTGAATTTTCTCATGTTCGCCAGATTGGGTAAATGACATTGGCTTAATGACATTTTTATTTATATTTGTTTGTAACATTTGAACATTTTAGCATGTTTTCCAGATTAGCTTAAATTCAGACGACAATTTTTCAGCTCGATTTTCTTTCATTTGTGATTCTGAGTGCAGAATTCCAACATTTTTCCTTCAACATGTTTGGTTCATTTTAATTGAAGTCCAAACGATATTAGAGTCTAACATTTACCACTACGATGAAGGAACGCGATATAAAAAATACTGAACGAAAATAAACGCACTGTATATAAAATTCACAATTCTTCCCATTTCCTTTGATATTTGCAATTGCAAAAAGAACTCACAAATAGGCCTTGTTTTAGATAGAATTGAATTTTTATATTCATACCTAAGCAATCGCCGTGTTAGAGCACTCTTGATTTCGCATCAATTTTATCGTTAGCGCAGGTTATTTATGCATATTGATTTGAATAACAGAGGGGAGTTATCACTTTTGTACGGGGAGTGTACAGTATTTTTCTCGGTTAAAATTGAAGAGCGTCATTTCGCATCAATTTTACAGTTAATGCAGGTTATTTATGCATATTGGTTTGAATAACACAGGGATACACCCTCATCGAATTTTCGTAAATGAAACAATTAATTCAGCGATTTATTTCCTGAAAATACAAAGAGCAACGCGTAATAAAAGCAAAGTTATAACATCGCTGAGTCAATATATCACTCAAACTAGATTTCAGCTTAACTCGTCACGAGAGTGACGTCACGTGATTTATTTGCTGAAGATTTCGATAGTTCCATAACTGCCAGTGCGACGGCGTTCTCTTTAACACTGTTCGTATGAGACCGAGTGAAGTTTTTCGACAAAATAGTTCTCTTGAACATTGTATTTCAGTACATACCTATTCAAAATATATATAAAACATCCAAAGAAATTCTGCTCGATTGGATTTTAAATAAGATTGGCAAATAATTGTCCCAGAGTGAGTTGCTTGGGACCATATTTGCATGAGTGCCACGAGCCTATAGAATGGAATTTACGTCCATGAATTTGCATCAGTTTTTTTTCGCATTTTTATAAGTAAAACAAGCAACCAGTTCGTGCTTATCAACCACAAAAGAAATCATAGAAGAAGACAATCTACCTCGTGAAAACTTACGTCCATGATTTTGCATTAAATTTTTCCTCTGACATTTCACCCCGTAAAACAAGTAAGAATTTTAAGTTTATGGTAAAATCAAATCTGGTAAAAAGACTATCCAACTCTCGCCTGACGACTACCTAACTCCTCAGCCAACCTGAGGCCGACTATTGAGCTAGTTTCCTGAGAGGCTTGAGGAGAGTGTAGCAAAATAGCTCGGGCTTCTTGCCAACTTTTGCGTTATTGTTGCTGAAGACACGAGCCTCTGCATGAGAAACGTTCCGATTCCCGGCACGTAGCTTCCTGACATTTTCAAGAACTCGGTCGTCATGAAGAAAATAAAGTTCTACAGTGCATTACGAGCAGACCCTTGTGCTAGGCTGATCTTCGCAGGCATCAGTTTTTTTCGGGATATTTCAAGATAAAATACAAAACCTCCGATTCCTGAGGTCGTGATTACAAGTTTTTCTGTGGGGGATTGTTTTACTTTTAGTTTCACTTATTCCAGTTATTGGTTTACCCTGAATGGTTATTTTCTCTGATTTTAAAATGGTATCAACTTTGCTCAGTATTTGTCGTGACGGTGGCATTTTTTAGTGGTCATATAATAAGTTTCCCTCACGTCTCATGTGGTATTCAACGAAGCTCTCTAATCTCGAGTTACTTTCTCTGGTTTTATTAAATTATTTTCCTCTCATTTTCATGGGTTACTCTTTATTCCTTCTTCTGAAGGCAATTTTTGGTTTAATCTTGTTACCACCAACAAAAGGTTTTCGTAAACTCATGAACGAGAATATTTCTTGCAGAGAAAGTTCTACAACGAGTTAACTTTTTACAGTCTGCAACAGAAGCAGAAATCTCACCAAACTTGAAAGTCGAGTACCAGAGAAATAAATTTCTGGAAAAGAGGCAAAAACCAACTCATTTCTTTGAGATCATTAAGTTTCTGTGAGCGTTTATTCAATGAAATAATTGACCGAGGGAACTTATTTCGTTGAATAATTAATAATTGAAGTGTACTCCAGCATGTCCACTTGAAAAGAAATTGTGTTTCAAGCCTCCATCACAGCGGCGACCTAGTGAGACTTGTGAGATAGAAACGTCCCTGATACAATCCTTGACTGACGCTAGATCTAGGGAGCTACGAAGCAATATTTATGTTAGATCTAGGGAGCTACGTAGCAATATTAACGTTAGATCTAGGGAGGGACGTAGCAATATTTACGCTGGATCTAGGGAGGGACGTAGCAAAATTTACGCTAGATCTAGGGAGGGACGTAGCAATATTTACGCTAGATCTAGAGAGCTACGAAGAAATGTTCTCACTACATCTAGGTAACTGTATAGAAATATTTACGCTAGATTTTGAGTGATACATTTAACTATTTATGCTAGATCTAGGGACATGTGTAGAAATATTTACGCTAGATCTAGAGAGCTTCGTCGAAATATTGACTCTAGATTTTGAGAGCTACGTAGAAAAATGTGTGCTAGATCTAGAAATTTACATAGAAATATTAACACTAGAGATTGGCGGTTATGGAGATATATTTACGTTACATCTTGAACGCTACGTTGAAACATTTAATTAACAACAAATATTTAGCAAATATAATAATTTTACGACTAAACCAAAGTACGTTCATATACTCGTATTTTTAATTAGATGTGTGTGAAAAGTTCAAATGATAAATTTAAAATACATAATAAAAACATTTAGGGTATTACATGCATTTAAACAACTAAATCGATATGTTAAAGGAACTAAATCACTACGTTTAGGGAACTTAGTTGTTTTCATCGGTATTTCATCAAACATCTGTTTGGAACTCGACGGTTATACTTTCATCAAAAAAATAAATAGATTAATTTATGAACTTATTAACTTTTGGAAACTCAAGTGATGAATTTAAGAAAATTAAATGATGCTTTTATCCAAACAAATGGATAATTCCCAATGGCGTCCAAGTTTTAGGTGTCTCGTGTTTGGAAAAAATCATTCCCAAATTTTTTGTTTTTAGTACTAGAACATTGGTTGTAGAGGGTTTTTTTAAACACGGTACCCGAAGAAATCTTTAAGAACTCTTGATACAATGAAAGGATTTTTTAAAACAAAACGGCAGTAGAATCCTGAGAGATATACATTTTAGTTGGACTAATTGTGCAAAATGACATTCTTCACGTGACGTCCACTCAACTGTAAGCAATATTGGGTGCGTGTTCGCATGCTTCTCATTGCAGCACTGGTGAGGGTGGGACCGATCAATCTTATTTCTGAGATGATGGCATCCTTGAGTTGAGTCAGATCCGTCGGTTTGTCACGATGAACCCTTGCCTTTAGATATCCCCACGAGAAAAAAAAAACGATGGGGAAAGATCAGGAGGCCTTGCACGCCACTCAACGTCGCCAAATCTTTAAATCAGTTTTTTTGGGAAACTGGTTTCGCAAGATGCCTATATTATCCCTTCTGGTATATGGGGCGTTGCCCAGTCCTGCTGGAAGTAGAAATTTGCAATATAAATGGTGTTCACTGCTGGAATTATGAGGGTGTTCAGCATGTCCTGGTATCGCTGACGTTTAACAGTTACTGCTTGGCCATTGTTGTCCACGAAGAAATAGGGACCAAAAATGCCATTCTCCATGAAACCTCATCAAATAGTTACCAAAGTGGAGTTTCTATAATCTCCGTTGGATTTTCATCAACCCAAAATCTCATGTTCTGTTTGTTTACACATCCGCTCAAACTGAAATGAGCTTCGTCCGAGATAATCAGACTTTTAACAAATTCAGAATCTGCTTCTTCCTTCTCCAAGAAACACTCACAGAAATTCTTCCTTCGTTCAAAATCTGTTTCCTGTAACTTTTGACAAATTTGAACTTTATTCGCATGCATTGACAAACTTTTTTAAAAAATCTTCTGAACTGAACAATGACTCATCCCTAACTGTTGTGACAGGTACCTACAGTAAGACTGATGTTCGGATTCCTATCCACAATCTCCTTGGATTTTTCAACATTCAATCCGACAGTAACGTTTCAGGGTCGTTCTTCCTGTTTCTTCTTCGC
>JACJUY010001325.1:82793-109705 GCA_014220935.1 Platorchestia sp. MABIK | reverse complement strand
TCGCAGTTTGAAACTCAATTAAGGACCACTTTCTCAAGCCTGTGTTTGAACGCATGCTTCAGAGCACGTCGAAAACTTCAAATCCCTTTACGATGTCAGAAACGTTTTGCATCTGAATTTGCTCCACCGCAGAAAGGCATTAGCTCAACCTTAAAAGACTAAAGCTCTCAAAACTTTTCTTGACTTCAATTTAAACATCAAACTAAAACTAAAATACACACAACCGCTGAACTTTTCCTGAACGTGTATTTAGAATGACTTTTACCCTCGAATATCAGTTTATTCTGGCATACTCATCCAATGTAAGCAAAACATGAAAAATGTCATTCTTCGAATGAGCAAAACTTCTCATGACAAAGAAATTTTACACTCTTTGTTGCGTGCTTTTGGTTGCTGTCTCTCTCATTGTCAGTTACTTTATCAAGCCCAGAGTTCAACCTTACTCACTTTGTATGTTTGTAAACTTTTCTATTGACAAAATCTGAATACGCTCAAACTACTGAATGTTACCCTAGAATTAGACATTTTGGCTTAATGAACCAGAACATTTATCGCTGGAAATAGAATTTGAGGATCTAATCTAAAGTAATTATTCGTGGTCAATAGTTCACCTTCTGGAGCGACTGTGATTATGTTATACGGTATTTTGTTGAAAAAATTGCAAGACTTTGCCATGTCAATGAATTCGGTCAATTTTATTGTACGGTATAAAATCCCCTAGTAAAATAAAATGATGACTCACTATTGCTTTTCCTGTTACAGATCGCATTCTTCGCTGCTGCTCAGCATCATGAGCTGCTTGTTTTTCGCACTGCCACGAATACCTTAGCTTGTTCTTTGCAGGAAGCGTTGACTTCGTAGGGTTAAAAAAAGCGTAGCTTTATCCGAGCTATACTTTCGAGAGCATTTGAAGCTAACAGAACATTTCATTTGGCAGATCACGTAACAAAACACATCCTCGGAACAGGGAACGTCTTCTTCAATTGCGGACATGCTTCTTGTTTTACTTCTCTCCAGCAACATACACCGTCTCCCGTCGATTTTCCTTTTTTTGGTGTACGGTCAGACCAGAGAAGCTAGGAAGAAAAAATGACTTCCTAGATTTAGTTTAATAAGTGGCAGGAATTGCAAAATCATGGCACTTAGTCGCCAGGTCACTTCGTTCTTTTTGTTGAAAGTGAAGTTAGATTTCATTGAAAAATGTATAACATTCAACCAGTTATGGCCTCGATTTCGTAATTTGTAATAACATTTTGGTAGAAGAACTTCATCTTGAAAGCGTTTTCATGCTCCCCTTCAAAACGAAGAACACTTTCACAGATGAATTTTTGTTTTAAAGTTACAATTGTGATTGTATACTGCATAAACTAACTTTATTTCTTTCTTATCTTTTAAGTTTATGTTAAGTTCTATTTCTAAGTTCTTGTTTCATGATTCCAAAGTGTACGCTACTACGACGTCGACCGTTGTAAAAAAAATACCAACCAACGAGACTACCTCCATCTTCAGCTCTGCTTTCAAATAACCCATGAATGGTAACTCGACGCACAAAATCTGCTCTGATACGCTCAAGATTCGCTAAAAAATGTACGCAATAATTTTGAAACAGCGATCATGATGTGTATGAAGACTAACTCGTTTGCAGAACCTAAACTTGAAATAATTGCTTGCGAAAAGACTGCATGATTTCTTCACATACACGCACATTCAGTGTGAATTCATTGAATTCAAAATGAATAAGCGGAAGAGATATAACGACAAAACCTAGCAAAGCTTATAAAATTGTGAAGGAGTTTTATTTTTTGATGAGATTTAAATGTTCAAATTTTAAAATCACTCTTATGAAAATTTTGAAATGCCAATTCATCAAAAAATTTGAAATGCTCGAGTTTTGAAATCCCGTTATTCAGAATTTGAAACTCCATTTTTTCGAGTAACAAGAACAAATTCATCGCCATCTGAGCTCATTCTAAAGTTAGCCCCCAGCTTAGCTCCGAGCATTGTCTTCTCTACCTGCAACTGATCTGGTCACAAAAGAAGGGGAGGGAAGCTAAGCAGCTTTGTGTTCGAATGCACGGCTCGCAGTCCGATTAAGGCCTGCATCTTATATGGCCATATGGACTATGAGACTCCTGGGAAATACGTCGAAAAAATTATGGACGAGGTTTTCTGAAGAATTTTTGAGTATGTCTCTTGAAAAATTTTTGCGCATTATCCTTCTAAGTGCATCATGAAAAAGTCTCACGTCCTCTTAAAATTATTTCATGCGCAATGAAACGACTCCAAACTCCCAGACTGCCATCCTAAGCACACGGCTGGTTAACAGCATTAACTTGAACTAACAGTAATTATTTCATAAAACGATTTGCCGATTTGTTGACAGACTTTTATTTAATATTCAAGGACAAAAATCCAAAGTCTGTAAGGAAGAAAATACGTAAATGGAAGACTAAAACTCACTTGTTGAATAGTTTCGATTCAATATTCAAGGAGAACTATTCAAAGTCTGCAAGAACACACGTGAATAGAAGACCACAGCACACGAAATAACCGGCGGAATAATAGGCGTAAGGTCGCTGAGGCTGCTACCTGCATGCCGACGCTGCAAAGCCTGGGTTCGGAGGTCATGATTTAATTGGAGGCATCCACACCCGTACACATGATACGCCAGAGCTCTTAGGCCAGGTCATTATGGAACATATTGTGTTTTTACGATATCATCACTCCCGCTGATGATGATGGCGCGAATAGAGCGTATATTGATAATGTGCGCTATTGGAGAGAATCTTGAACGCAAGGCGGACGAAGACTGCGCACGAAGATGCAAGGTTTAGTTATTAGGTAAGTAATGCGAGTTGATTTCAATAAACAAGTGTGTGTGACATGAAGGATTAGCCTCCTAATTCTACGTCGCCGATAACGCAAGTTTACCCGTTGCAGCTAGGACAATTATTGTAGCTTCAAAATAGTTTAGCTTTTCGTTTTCGAATAAAATATTTCTAATTGTTGATTTATTTGAGAAGTTTGTTTCAACTGGTACATGGCAAAAGCAGCGTTCAGTATAAATTCAGAAAAACAATTTATTTAAAACAGAAATTTCAGCATTTCTATAAGCGCTGACCTGAATTCATTCCTAGCAAAAAGGCTTGTGCTCGAAAAGATTAAGCCAACATAATACACGGTTAAGGAAGGTAACTCTTTAACCGAGTTTAATCCCTTAAAGTACTGCCTAGAACAGGATTACAAACAATTATAAGTTTAGAGTTCCTTTTTCTCGTGACGAATCATCACTTTCTCGAATAAGCCCTAACTTGCGAGGAAGTTTACAGCCCTCGGTCCTTGAAACTCAATCACAGAAAAACACCCGAAGAAATCCAGGCTTAGAGCGAGATCTTCGTTGGCTCTACTTGAGTCATTTTGAGTAAATTGTTGATGAAGAATGTAAAACTCCAGGGAATTGTTTGTCTGTCATGAGTTATTTCTGTCAGTTGGTGACGTGACTTGTGATTCAATCTTTTATTATTATTGTTATTTTTACGCAGTCTTAGCCGAGGTTAGTGATCATTAACTTCAATTACATTTATTTTAACTTTTCTGTTAATATTGTTACAGTTCAAAATGTCTTCAAATAACTCTTGGGGTTTTGATGAGAATTTACACGTATAGAAAATGGGAAGCATGTACGCTTTTACGCAATTGATATTCTGAGTTTCTAATGAACTTAATCAGCAAAAATGTTATTGGTCTAATATTCATTCTCTTTTTTCAGTAAAGTCTCTCCATTGATATCAGTAATGTTTGATTTTGGAGGCACGCTTGAATGGGCTACATACAGGGTGGGCAACGAAAAAGTTTCCTTTTTTGAAAATACTTATAACTGCAAAACCAACAGAAGTAGAAACTTCAGCGTGGTCTCGTTTTCACTGCCTTTTGTTGTACTTTTGTCATGTGAAACCATTTTTTATTCGTACTCATGGTTCCCAAACAGGTGAAAATCTAGGTGAGGATGATTGTTTTCGTAATTGCGCGAGGGTAATTCCAAAAACGCAATCTGAGATTTTCGTTCCATTAAAAGTATTAAGTGTAAAAAAGAATAATATAACAATATAGCAAAAAGAATTATTACCTCAACATAAGTACTTAATGTTTTCATTATAACCAGTGGCTACCGTAGTTTTCGAGGCACTTTTGACGTCGGACTCTCATTTCTCGCACTGATTTTCTAATAATTCCTGGATTGTTTTCAAGCTCATCGACTGTGTGAATGATCCGATCAAGTTCATATTCCTTGTCTGTCGGAGGTGCTTCATAAGCTTTACCTATGAGATGACACCAAAGAAAACAATCGCACGAAGTCAGATCGGGACTGCGCGGTGGCAATTGTACCGCGTTGGCCATGCAGTGACACGATCTCCAAAACCATCTGTTGAAGAGTTCTGTTCGCGAATAATTCTGAGGCATGGAACTCCGTCTTTCATCCACCACACTTTGTCGAATCTATGCCTGTTGAAACCAGCCTGAAGCTGCGGAATAATTTCTTCATTGAGCATTTCTAGATATTTATCGGTATTTAAATTCCCTTCATATAAAATTGATCCGATAGCGTAGCCAGACCCAGAGAACCCAATGCAAACTGAAAATCTTTCTCATAAGATTGTTTTTTCGAAAAATTCCTTGGTGGCTATTTGTAATGCAAATAAGAATATTATTTTGACGATTTAAAACACCATTTATTTGGAAAGCCACCTTCTCTGATGCAACGAGTATTTGAGAAACCTTTCATGTCTCTCCAGCAACCATCTACAAAGCATTTTTTTCGAGAGCATTCCCTAACAATTCCCGGAATTCAATAGAAACATTTTTCCGGGATTCCCCTTGTTTCTATTGAGTACTGTTCAACGCGTAGAAAACTTTGCTAGTTTTTCTAACAGTAGATTTGCTCACACGTCCGCAATGGAAATGATTTCGAAATCATTGAGCGACTTCTGTGACATTTTATATCTTTGGCAGTCTTCTTTTGCCAATTGCATTGTTAGGGATCAATAGCGAAAAATTTAATTTCTACATTTGTAAAGTAAAGTTGAATTAAGAACGGCATTATAAAAGGAACGACGCAGCAACAATACGTTTTTACTGCGATTCTAAAAATAACTGCGATTCACAGTTATAAGTATTTGAAAACTAGGAAACTTTTTTGTGGCCCGTCTTCTATAAGCAATAAGCATTATTTCATAATCCTCATCAGTCGCTTAATATAAAGTTAGAATTCTACGTCTTTTTTATTGCACTTACAACTGAATTACCAAAAAAGGAAGTACAAACAACAATGCTTTTTTTAACAAAAATAAAAGTATGAACGGCAATGCATTTTTTACCAAATATGTTAGTAACAATTTTTTTACCGAAGATGGTACCAGAAACCAAAAAAAAAAATTTAATTAAAAATGAGAGTACAAACAACCGCAATTTTTCCAAAAAATGAAAGTGAAAACAACGTCTTTTATCCTGTTTGCTGTTGAAGTTCGCAGTTTACTTAAATGGGGCACTATAGCACCAAGTCAACTGTGCATCAAATAGCCAGTTCCTACGCTTTCGAAATTTTATTTTGACGCCTACAACATCGCTCGCTGCTGTTCACATCCATTTCTCGGGCTCAAAAACTGCAAGAAAACACTGGCAAACACTTCTGAAAATATGTGTATTCATCGCATGGGATCCATTTCAAGATAAAAAATAGGAAAAAAAACAGTTCTTTTCTTAAACCAGCACATGAAATCCATTGCAAAATCAAAAAAAAAAAAAGTCTATGTTGAATATCATTAAAGAACGAATTTAAAGAAGCTTCCCAAGACGATCGGAAATTTTCTGAAACGCTTCCTCAATTTTCTCGTCTAAAAAGCAACATTTCAAGGCGGTGCAAGCGACTTAATTCGCTTGTGATGTCTATATCGAGACTCCTTATCATTGACAGCCCTTAAGCACAGTGTATTATTAAATATCAGAGACACGCGTGTGGTCCGAGACAACAGCATTCGAGCTGATCAAACGTTGCTTAATGTCTGGAAATAGCGTAACTGTTGTGGCAAATTTGAGGCTTATCTCTTGCGCCAATTAAGGATCAGCATGTCTGCGTGTCGATACCGCGATCATGTTCACTTTGTTGAGCTTGCTTGTGTGCGTCGGAGTATGCTTTGTTTAAGGTTTGCTTGCAGGTTCTCGGCAGAGGTCTTGGGCAACAGGAGAGTTATTATAGCTTTGATTTTGGTATAGAGAGTAAAATAATGGTATAGATTTGAATAAAGACTTTCATGCGCATTTAAAGGTGATTCATTTTTCAATATTTGGAGTACCAGCTAAAGTCTGCGTGAAAAACTGATTCGCGCACTCCACAAAATGTGTGGAAAATTTCAAAAAGCATAAAGTTATCGTTATGTTAATAACCTCGACTTTATTCACTTCTATCGAATGTTTATTATCCTCTACTGCAAAAATTATCAAATACAAGAGCAGGTTATGAATGAATTCAGACAGGCTCAGAGAATTCAGAAAAAGAAAGATATTTGCACCGTATTAAATCAACGACAAGCAGCGATTGAGCGCCTCTTCACTAAATAAACAAAAACACAACACCATCTATACGCAAAAAAATGAACTATTAATTAATGATATGTGCTAAACTTTAGGATTTGCTCCCGATGTGTCACGATGCGCATAAACTTGTTCGAACAAAGTAGGCAGATCGGTTGACAGTCTCTACTTTAAGAGGCTAATGAAAACTTCTTAGCAGTATTCACGTGTGCTTTAAATTTCAGGCGAACCACTAAAATATTTGAAGACGTTGCTGGCAAGCAGCCGACCAGTGCGCCAGTTGGTGCCTTGTGTGAATGAAAGCTTTGTAGGAGGCATCGCTTTATTCATAATACAGTGCATTTCTTTAAATATATAGAAGTGAAGAGTGAATGTTCGTTTGCCGCACAAAATCAAACTGGAGCTCAAAATTCGACCCAAACTAAACTTTAAGTTATTTTTTTAACTCTAAAATGAACAGACGACTAGTTGGAACTTTCCGTCATTTGATGTTCATCACGTAGTCGAACACATTTATTTCGTGACCTCCGGTGAACCCCCCAAATCCCCTCGGTGACCACCGGTGGGTCATAAAGCAGTCAACGTGTTGATGAAAACGAGCGCCAGGGGCTTGCGTTTCATAAGCCATTGAGTAATTTCCACCCGGAATTTTCCTGTAAAATTAATGAAACTCATAAATTAGTCAATAAATCGCAGAATCACAGGATGGTGCCGGCGCCAACACCGCGGTGCTAAAGGAGGTCATCAAAGTTTTTAAAGTACGTTCACCTCCACTATTCTTAAAAATTTCTCTCACCAAAAACATAAATGATAGATGCTTTTTTCAAACATCTTTATTGAAAATGAAGACGTCCATCATGAGAGTTAGAGGCACATATAAACTAACCTAAAGAATTTTCATTGGAAAAATGAGCTGTGAATTATGAAATTGACAGTTTATCTAACATCGTCATAAACACGTATGTATCAGAAAAAAATAATATTAATCAATCGAAATAAAATTTATTTAGTTTTTGAGTTCCTACAGCATGGAAGCCTACGAATAATTTGCTATGCATTAACACAATGAACACGGCATTGATATAATTTTTACGGCATTAAAATAACATGCAATAACATAATTCATACAACATTCGTATAATGTGCATGGTATTAGCATTATTTGCACAACATTTTCATAATTTGCATGTAATAAGCATAATTCATTGTATTTCTAATATGTAATATTAAGATAATTTGAATGGCATCAACATAATTTGCACCACATTAACAAAATTTGCACCACATCAACATAATTTGCACCACATTGACATAATTTGCATGGTATTAGCATACTTTGCGCAACGTTATCATAGTTTGTATGTTATTAGCATGATTTACGCAACATCAACATAATTGGCAAAGTATTTGCATAATTTGTAAGGTTTTAATAACACCTCATTTTTTCAAACTACAGGAAGCAGAAAACAGCGTTGTTCCTGAGCGGCAATGATTTTCGCTTCGTAATTTCCAATTCAAAATTTTGAAATTAAATAACTGTGAAATTCCTAATTGTGGTTAGAGAGATGTAAACTGATTTATAATCTTCAGTCTATGAAATCTCGAAACTTCGCTCATTCATGTGAGAATTTATGATAAAAAACTCGATTTTCTACAGACATTTTAAACTCAACTAGACAACTCACTTTTTAAATTTGTCAAGATTTTTCACTCGTTTCTTGGGTTGGCAAATGTCTCAGAACTTTCGAACGTAAAGGGAACTAAATGGTATCTAGAAAGCCTCTAAAAAGTAATATTTTAAGAAACTAAAGAAGAGCTACTGCAATATTACTCAATATACCACACAATGAAAAGCGTCGGTACTATTGCTCGGAGTCAAATTTTATGACATAACCTAGATTGACGCGTGTCTCATCACTTAGATTTCCATTTGTATGTTGGGGGAGAGCATCGAACTACAAATGTATGATGCAGCACAGTTAAACCTGTGAGAGCGAAGAGGCTAGTGTGAAAAATGTAAATTTTTCTAATGCATCTAGTAGCTGAAAGTGCTGTCTCACATTAGGACCCGTTGTTGAAGTGGTCATGTGAATACTTTGACTATCTTCGGCGTGATACAGATGGCAATTGCATACACACTGTGGTATAATATAGGCTACCGATAGCATTTTATCATCATTCTTCCATGTATTTCACTTTATTTAGAGGAGGAATATATGTATGAGTCCAATTTATAACTTCTATTGAATTCTTAAAAATATGTTGGCTATTTATTGGAAAGCAAAATCAATAAGACTACAATAAACACCTCGCACACTTCAATGCAAGAATAAAATTCCAGATATAACGGTGTAAAATGATTAGCAGTGTGCTGTCGTTAATTAATAAATTCATCATTAGTGCGCTCACGCATCAATTATCATATAAGAGTCAACGTATAACTCCAACATGAGCATCTGAGGCTGGTATTTCATTTTTACTTTGAAGTCTGCACATTTTCCCCCACTCCAATATATGCCGCAATTTATCATTAACGTGAGTGGTCTTCATTTTAGCATATGGACGAAATTCCGATACTTCAATCTCAAGGATGAGCCTTGGCGTGATAGGGAGTCGACCTCCAGGACCTATAATCCTGAAGGGCGAGACGGAGGTTGTGGTGCTCCTGTGGCAAATGAAGATTGTTTTACTCGAACTAAGTGAAACGCAAGACGACGTTTCATTTTGAATATTTTTATGAAGTGCATCAGAAGGCAGCACATGTTTTTTTTTTTAGATAGAGTCGGTGGGGAAATTACGTCATGGTAGTTATCGAACACAGAAATATTCTTCTCTTTGTGGCATGGGTTACAATAGCGCAATTGCACAATTTTTTGAAGTACAAAGCACAGTATAAGGAATGAAGGATGCAGTTGAAATCGTAATAAACACATTTATATGTAACCCACATGCAAATGTTCACTTCTGTCGAAGATTCACAAAGAAGTTTACTTTTAGACCCCAAGGTAATTTTTAAAATGCTGTAGATGAATATCTTGCCACTAAAATGCTGGTCTTTAAAAACTACTGCGATTTTTTAATGTCTGCAAAAATACTTCGAAGTATAAAATTGTCCCGAAGAATAAGAAATTTCATCAATGGTATTGAATGATCAATATCTAAAAATGTTTTCTTCGCATGGAAAGCTGGCAGCGCAAGTGCTAGCACTCACTCCACACGCTCTTTCGGTGTGGGTATCGACTGGTATTGCCCACAACATTGCGGTTTTATTCACAGCAACTGACTGTTAGTATGAAAATTTGCTATAACTGGTCACAACAGGCCATACAAATTCATCACATTACTCGTCTAACTAAACCTACCGCCCATCGGTAATTTAGAGCAGGCATGGAGATGGCAAACCAAAACTTGGACAGAAACAACATTGCCAAAACTGGCAAATCTGACGAGCACATCTAACTCTGCCGTAAAAGATGCCATGAACATCGGCACTAATTAAACCCTTCCCACTGTTCATTTCGAACTATGTGTTTTTGCTATGATTCAATAAGTAATTTTCTATAATTCAACAAATCCAGTATAGCTGGGTATCTATGATGTGATTACATCACTAAAAATGTTTACTCTTTATCTAATTCAGATAACTGAAGTCTGAATAGGTCTGAAAGCGCTCTCAAACATATGTTAGCTCATTAGTATATTTTTGAATTGAGTTAAACTCCGCTTCGTCCCTCTATCCATCAATTTCATCAGAGACTTTAACGTAAAATGTGTAAACTCGCATTCGTGGGCTGCTTCACAGCTAGTCAATTTGTGTGCACTGCGTTAGACACTGCATAATGCATGGATCACCAGGTACACAAGTGAATTTTGTGCGTGGATTTCAGAAGCACCCAAAATATGAACTCTATCTTTAGGTGAAATGAAAATTAAAACTTAGAAACCTGACAGCTCTTTGTCAAGTATTTTCTTTGAGCATTACTTTGCTAGTAAGTAAAGTAGATAATTCCGGTGACGAGTAGATTTGTAGAAGCATTAACAGTGGTTACACAATCCTCCGTAATCTGCACTTCACTATTCTATTATCCGCTGTGTTCGAAAATTGTTTTAAGAGAATTCTCCATTAACAAAGGAAACAACAGCCTAACTTTTGTCTGAAAAGTTCCAAACTTTGAGGAGTACATGATACAGTTCCGTCAACTTTGAATTCAATTTTAAATTGTCACCGGAAAAACGCAAAGCTTTCAGAAATTGATGATTCGGTTACGTCAACTTCAAGTTTTAGCTCTGAGCAGAACTTCTGAGTCTTGAGTTTCACTGGCCGGAAATGATGTCTTGAAAATTGTTTTCTCTTTGTACAAAGTCACGGTCGAATAAAACGTTTACACAAAAGCAACAAAGAAAGGGAATCAGTTACCTGGCAAACTATTGATCAGTTTCAACACTTTGACTGCAACGTGAGCCATATTTGGTCACAGGTTGTTCTCATTATGCTGCTGACCGACCAGTATTCACAAACTCAATTTCCAAAAGTAATTAATCAAAAGTAAATGAAAACATAACCCAGTTAATGTTCGGTATTTTCCGCATTGCTCACTATAATTGAACATTAAACTCCAGTTTTACTTGCCGCAGTCAAAGTGTTAAGCTCTAACTTGTGTTCAAGCATTTGCTATTCTCGTTGCCCTTAACCGTACCAGACCTGAGTCCCTGAACCGGACCCTATACCTTAATCCTGCCAGACCCTAACCCTTAATTCTTCGAGACCCTAACCCTGACCCTTTAATCCTTGCAGACCCTAACCCTAACCCTTAGCCTTCCAGACCCTAACCCTAACCCTCAGTCTTGCAGACCCTAACCCAGTCATAAGCCACACCAAGACAATTCACACGCGTGAGGGCAGCCATTTGTAATGGCTTACCATGAGGTGTGGCCTCGATGGGTTGCTTATTTTTCGATTGTGACGCATTTTCCACGAACTAAGTGCGGTACCGAAAATTAGGTGAAGCAGTGTAGCGGCAAATCTAGAAAATGCCGAAAAATCTGTACAGCGTTCTGGTGGGGTAAATTCAACGTTATCTTTCATTCAACAGGAAAGACCATTTACGCTGCTGAAGCGATACAGCTGGCAGCGAAAGTTGTTCTGATGACTAGGCTTCCGAACGTACTTTTTTGGTTAGGCCCTTTCGGGATTGCCAGAGGCGCAATGTTTGGATGTTATTTTGAAAAGCTCAAACTTAAAGGTTTTAGCCAGCGAGAGGTCCCTTGACTTAGCCAAGTCAACAGAAAAACCTCAGCTGCCAATTGTTCTGATATGACGAGGTAAATTGTTTAAAATTTCGGACTCTGAGTACTGTTTTTCTACAACAAATCTCAGGTCATCGATGTTAAAAGACAAGAGTTGTTTAGTCATTTTTTGTACCTTTTAAAGTGGTAAATCGAATTTTTTTTTAAAGAGCATTAATATCATACATATAGCAGCACTTTGACTTCCGTGCATCAAAATTACTGTGAATTTATTATTATTTGTACCACGTGTACGAAACGTGGTGCGCACATACGTACTAATTTTTGGTTTTGTTCTGATTTGTATATTTTAATTAGAACCTTATCAGGCATTTAATGCAGAGCAGAGATAAGTCTACATTTATACCAATTGTTGAATCAACATTGAGACATTTAGTTAAGATTTTTCGGTAAAAAAGCGAGGAATTGACACCTTGACTACGACGCGAGCCCCCAATGGTCGCTAAGGGAGTTTTCTTAGTGCAGCTGACAGGCCAGTAGTCACAAACTCAATATTCATAACTACTTAATCAAAACTAAATGAAGGTACGATCCAGTTAATGTTTGTTATTTCAAATGTTTCCCACTAAAATTGACTTTAAATTTGAGTTGAGTACTAAACTGTAGTTTTTACGTGTCGCTATCAAAATGTTTTGAAGCGAAGCAAAACGATCGTTTTTAGTTGAGTTATTTCAGCAAAGGAGCAAGGTTGGTAAGACAGCAATGTGAGTCGAATTTTACATAATATTTTTGGTTAAAGAAAATTTGATTAATTGTGAAGCAAAACTTGAAAGCCTTCAGTAAATATTTTGAATGCTGTTTCTTAGAAAAAAATAGTTCCTGGAAGTTATACCTATAAATAAAATAAAACAGTGCAAATAGTTGCAATAAAAGAGTGTAATTAGCGAGTGAAGTCTCCCTTCTTATTTCCTTCTTCTTTTGGGTTTGGTTCAGCTTATTTAATTAGTTATTTTACCAAGAATCGAAAAAACTTCTAAAAATTCACAGTGCAATCTCGAAACAATTCTTCCTTTTCAATCACTCACAATTCCTTAAATTGATTTAGTGAAATTAACTTCTTAAATCCTATAGAAATTAGCACTAAACTTGGCGGGCTAGAGTTTCAAGAATAAGAAAAGTAAAAATAAGAGAAGATAGAAAATTTCAAGATGCAGCAAGTTGGACTAAGTGTATTGGCTTACGGGAAATCTGTCATTTCGCAAACATTAATTAGAAATATAAAGCTAGGCAAGCACTTCACGAGTTTGAAGGTACGCTATGAGAGCGATCGGTTGGATGCGTTTGGAATACATAAAATATAAAATTTTCGATGATTCTGCATGCTTTTAATCGTAATTCAAAACTTCTATGTCTTTCGAAACTATATAAAGAGTTTTTTAGACCATTTTTCTTTTTGGTAATGATGACGCTTACGAATAAAGATCAAAATTCATTAACCTTTTACCAAAAAATTCTCAATTAAGTCTAATCTTTTTCTAATAACATTTATTTATTTTATTAATTCTCCCCTGACTTATTTTATTCATTTGATTAAATATTTTCCCTCGTTACTTACATTCATCGTAATATTTTAATCTTTATTTCTTGAATAACTTTGCTAAAACCGGTGCTTAAAAATTGGAAAAAACTTTTGAAAAATGTTTGAAAAAATGTTTATTGAAAAATGCTTCTTGAAAAATTTTAGAAAAGACCTATTGAAAAATATTGGAAAATGTTTATTGAATAAATGTTGGAAAATGCTCATTAAAATATGTTGAGGAAATGTTTATGGAAAACTGTTGGAAAAATGGTTATTCAAAAATGCTGGAAAAATGCTTCGAGAAAAATGTTGAAACTACTTGGCTAAATAAAGTTCTGGCATATATTTCTAGCATTCAACAAACCAACGTGAGACTGGAATTTTTTGTTACCGCACTGGGCAACACTGGTGAAATTCTAACTCAAAATATCAGTGATGACTAAATTGTCATTTGAACAGCTAAACTTAAATTAATAAATCAAAACAGCTAGGTTCCTGAAGTATTACTGAACTTCGGCTCTTAACAAAATCATTTTCACTAAATATCTAAAGCTAGATGTGGGAAAACAACAAAGGAATGCCAACAGCAACAATCTTTTATCGTTGAAAAATCTGGACTAGACTCTGACGGATGCACTGCAACGATGGTGCACTGATACTGGAAAGTTTTAGTAAAACTGGCCTGCAATGACACTTGAGAAATTCTATTAATGATACCTAGATGAGTACGTAGCATATGTGTACGTAGCAGGTGTGTGTGCGTAGCATAGCAACAAATTCATATTTATACTTTTTACAAATTCATATTTTTTCGTAAACTCTTCCTAAGTATTTCGATGTGTGACCAACAACTTCCTCAAGCTCCCAGTAAAGATTGAAAATTAAAGAAAGCATGCAGCAGGCGAAGTCCTAAGCTGCAGTCTGGTTTACTGGGCCCTGAAAGTGCGAATTTTTCAATTGATAAACGCTGTTGTCTGCGAGCTTTAATAGACATCGGTGGAGGTCTGCGCGCGTCAGGGAAGTTAAAGCTGAGGGCCCGCACACCGGGGCACGCAGGGCAGGTACAGCATACACCAAACTGATGCAAATATCATTATTGCAGTAGTATGTGATTTGGTATTAAAATAAAATGGCAAATAAACACGTATTTGAGGAAGTCATTACTTCATGACGTAAAGTCAGTGAGTAGAATTAACGTTTTGACCTCTTAAGTCTTCATCAACTTTGAACAGCGTACACCGAACTGATGCAAATGTTATTGTTATATCTCTTTCATGTGATACTTGAATGAAAATTGGAAATTAAAGGGCGAAGAAACACGTATATGGGGAAATCGGTATTTTATGAAATTACGTAAGTGTGTAAAATTAGACGTTTTCACCTCCGTCATTATCAATTCTTAAAGAAGACAAAAAGAAGAAAATGCAAGTCAGATCTAAATCAAGCTGTATCAAATGTGGAGAGTGTTCCTTTGTATTTTTATTTATATTTCGGATCTGCAAAAAGCAAAACATTCAGATTTGCATTGTGGAAGTCTAAAGGCATTTTTTAAATGTAAAGATAAATTGCAACGAGTAGGACGTTTGGAACAGGAAAGGCAAAGAATTCGTTAAGAATTAGAAGTGATATAATAGTAATCAAAATATTGCAACAGATTTTACAGTCAAAAGAGGACATTTAGAGCTGTTATGAAGACTTAGAAATGATGTAATAATATTACAAACGGTTTTACGTTCAGAAAAGTAAATGTAAGGCATTTCTAAATAATTAGAAATGATATATTAGTGATATTACAACAGGTGCGACATTTCGATCAGGAAATATAAAGCATTAGTCACGAATTAGAAACATCGAAACAAAGTGCAGAAACAATGCAAGCAGCTGTTCTACTCTATATTGCATTCATATCTCCCTGCTTTGCGTAAGTACTCATGCGCTGAATAATCAAATGAATTGTCACTGCTGATGCTGCGGGGAGCAGTACATGGGAGCCAATATTCGCTCTAGGGAATTGCATTACGGACACCCGGCTCTCATTCATTGAGTTAGCTGACTGCCAATCAACGTCGCACCCCTACCTAAGTAAGACAGTTATTAAATAATCTCTGCCTTATTCACAGTATATAGATTGTTTAATGAAACTTTCAGTTACTCTCTGCTTATACTGTTATGATATGACTTAAAGGAACGATGTAATTAAAGGTATGCATGTAGTTCTGGCCCATCACTGCCGCTCATTTCTGCCTTACATGAAAATCGTCTGAAGAAATTTAAATTTTTCGCACATGAAACCTGTCATCAAAAGTCGGGTCAGATACAAAGAGAAGTTATTGTTGGTTCTATAAGTGAGGATCAGATTTATCTTTCTAGCAAACTGAATTGAGCGGCCATGTTGTCATGTTTAAGTCTCTTGATATTATTCTGAGATCAGAGTCCTCGAGACACGGTGTATGATTCGAAACGTAATCGTTTATTATTCTTTAAAGTCAGATCTAAGTGTCGTTTAATTAAGTGCTGTGTTGAAGACGGAGAACATCTGACAGCAGTGGATTGGAAAAACACTCTAACGTGTTTAGCACTTGAAGGTACTAAGACTGATCCAACGCGGGTTCCGGTAAAAGAAAGAACTACACGGATCTTACCTTCCGACCGACTTGTGATCGAGCACAGTCAGACGAATCAGAATGTTGGTCTGTCCTCGTAACAGGGAGAGTAAACAGAGACCGCTTGACCGACCAGGAGTAAACTCTAAATGATTCTCATGCGGTGTAGAATAAGCATTTTCCTGGGAAATAAATTGTGATTTGGCATCACTGAATTATCATCTTTAGAAAAGACATTTGCTTTCCGACAGTGCTACATGTCATCAAGCAGCTTGAAACATAACAAAATCGTTATATTTTACCGACCATAACCCGGGGCTTTCGCCCTCCGGGTGAGTGAAATACTCAAGACAGTTAAATTCGACCAAAGATGTTTTTATGCTTTTAGAATCCCCGGTGACAACATGCATCAATGGGGCACCCTGGGCCCTATCGCTCGCTCAAGACCTGTCGAGGTGAAAATTCCATCAGCACAGACGGATAAAGAGGTGATCGCAGGGGAACGCTCAGGGTCGTAGGCAAGTGGAACTTTTTAAAAAGTGCCGCACTCTGCAGACGTCTCTCCGAATGTCGCTTTCGATGATCACATTTGCATGGCATGTGTCCTAATGAACGCTAGATCCATTTAAGGCAATACATGCGTCGGATCATTACCTTTTGTTCAAGAAATTAATTTCCACATCACTTCAACTTATGCGATATGAATCTCATACTTTTCATCACTTTCCTGTCACACTTCATTATGACAACCTGCCCAATTTTACTGATGGTTTTCTACAAGTGTTCGGAAAACTTTCGTTTTCCGGTGATTTTGAAAGTGATTGTGACGTTTTTGTAACATGTATCGTTTTAGTGGTCACCAGTGCATACATGCTTCAGAAATGTCATGCTGCCATATTACAGAAGGTGATCGTTAAATGTTCTCTCCAGATCAGCTCAATAACTTGAATTGATTTAAAATTCAAAAATATAACAGAGAGCCAGGATGTCGTTATATAATCTCACACATTAATGCAATCTTCCTCAGTAAAAAAAATTTAAAAGTTCAATACGGGACGTTCTTCACGAACTATTAATGGAATTTTGGAATTTATTCTTAGCTATTCCTACTGGTAGAAAGGTATTGCCTGGTCAGCATAGCAGAGAAAACAGTGGACGACATTCCATCCAACACTTCGGTCGTTCCCATATCTCCATACAAAATAATTCGTGCTGCAACCATTTGAGCTCGTCTGCACCTGCTCGGTAAGGAGATAATACAGGGGAGTTCCAGGATTTCGTGAACCCTCGGGCCACTCAACTCAGCATTTTTGTGATGCCAATGAAAAAAATTTTCTTTTCATCCAGAAATAATATGCATCCTTTTTAATTCATAATTATAGGGTAATTTATCAGTTTACTTCTGGCGTGATCAGGATCTGACGGAGTGATTCTGCGCTCCCATCCTACTGCTCTTTTTTGTGAATTATTTTCTTTCAGAGAATGGATTATTCAATTTGTGGTAATTTGACGGGAGTTGCGACAATTACTTGACGAGAAAACACAGTCTCCTAATTGAAGGTTCAACTGAAGTCTGTCAAACTGCGATTCGATCACATCGTTACGCCCCGCTCTATTAGAATTAATTTCAAGCATAACTAAATTAGGAGTACTTGATGCGCTTGGTTTCAACATATCCTTCCCTTGATAATTTCCTTGGTAAGGTTTGTTTATTAAAATAATCTTACATAGACTTTTTAAATAGGGTTAAAATAATTATTCCTGCCTCTATGCATTATCATTGTAACTCAGACTATTACTGATAAGATTGATTGATGTATATTATCCGACACTCAGCACCGGAAAGAACTTTGCACGGGATGCAGTTGCTGCTAAGTTGACGTTCAGATTTTTGATCTCTTTATGCAACGGAGAAAAAATTAAAAAACTGGCAATTCCAATCTAAGTTTTTAAATATTTATGTTGTTTTAAAGGACGTAAAATTTAAGAACGCGCTATTCATACGGCGTTCTAACGGTTTGTGTTAATTTAGTTCATATCGAGCTTTTCCCCAATCAAATTTTCTCTCCAATTTTTGTCTGTAAGAGCAAACTTCTTGGATTTCATGTTTACGGTGAAGCTGGAGCTAAGCTATCGTTCTGGGCAGAAATTTAATACTTGAGACCAACAACAAAACCTGTGATCGGATCTTCGACATGAGATGAAGAGACTGCAGATTTTTCTTAGAAGAAATAGGGGCTGATTAAGGTAACATTGTACAATCTGTTTCTCTGTTTTCCATTCGCATTGAACTTGAAAAATGAAGAACTCACCGCAATATTTAATAGAAAATTAAATCTGATTGAAGATTGCTTTACTTTGAACTTGAAATTGAAGAACTCGTTCCAAAATTTAGTGGAAAATTCAATATTGTTGAATTTTATTTGAGTTAAATAACTAATGGAAAAGATTATTAGAATGCTCAGCTGAAAATGGTTACGAACTTGTCAACTTATCTTATTTCTTAATGTTCTGTAAATTTTTGTGTTCTTTGTAAAATTAGGCTTTCTTTACATTAATGAAGAAACTAGGCTTGTACGAGAAAAGTCATGTTCTATTACAATATGTGTATTTTGTTTAAATAGAATGCTCACATGTATTATAGGTAAAAATTTAGAAATACAAGTTTGAAACGTGACGTTGAATTAATAATCATCGTATTAAGCCGAGTTGATATTTCCATTCTGGGTAATCAAGTCGAACGATCAACAAATTTGATGTTGAGTATCAAAATGACTCACCTTGCAATGCACGAAATAGTTTTTAAAAATACCACTGAAAGTTCCCTCTGTTTTTGTTATTGACATGCTAACTATTAAATCGTAATCTCTGACTGTTACACTAAACTGAACTTAACTGTATATCAAACTAACCTATAAAATTGCAGTTAATGAACAATTTAAAACATAATAATAATTTTGGCAATAAATCGATGTAAAAACAAATGTTTTTAGTCGAGTTTTCTTCAACAAATTTATGAAGCAATATAGAAAACAAAGGTTTCAAGGTTTGTCGACAAAAAGGGAGAAAATGATTAAGAGCAATATATTAAAATATCCTATTTGATGATTGCAGAACAATCAATTAAGTAAAATTAAACTTCGATGATGCTTTTCAAGAGAAATTCATTTTAATCGAAAGCTATGATCCTTGCAAGCTCATAGTTAAATACTGGTTGCAATATCCGTAGAGTTTTAATCACGTAACGAGTGGGCGACGATATAATTTCAAACCATTTTTAAATAATTGAACTAAATATTTGCTATTGCAGAAGGAAGCCATTGAACTATGGGAAGCAGAACCATTATTATTATTAAAATTCCCGTTCATGATGCTAGACAAAACTATGGCCCATCAGAACAGGCACACATCCATGCTCAGTTCTCCAGTCGTTTATCTGACAACAAAAGTAAGGAGGATTATGGATAACAACGCGCCTCGATGAGCCAGCGAGATATGTTTGCAGGTGCTTATCGTAGCAAACGAAGAACTTTCATTCTGTGGAACATTTTCGCCTCGCGAAGAGAAGTGTGCGGGTCTCCAATCCTTACGTCCGCCACTTAACATCAGTCGTCTGGTTGCCGAGGGGGGAGAGGGAGCTGCGTGAGACCTCGTTCGTTCTCCTCTCGTGAAATTTGCTCGTCTATGGCGACGGTTGCAGCCGATAACTTCCACTACAAACGGGAAGCATCCAACCCTGAGCTCGATTTCTTTGGTGCGAGCAAATACTTGGGATTCCTATCAGTTGATACCACGAATTTCAGTGCCGTTGCTGCGATAAGCGGGACCAAGATTGTGGCTCACTTGATTTTTGTGTCGCCTGCAAGAGTTGTCGCATGCTTGATTAAACGAATAAGCTGTGCATAGTTTGATCTTTTCACAAAATATGATGAAGGTCTTTCAACTGCATTTTTTCAATGACTAGCCGAAATTGTTCGAAAGCTAGGAAGCTTTATTTCAGTCACGGGTCCGTTTGCTTTTTTCTATTCAGTTGAATGTAGACGGGAAGAATTTTTATCATACAGCGTAACAGTGGCTTTTGAAGATAACACTACAGAACTCCAGTCCTACTCGCATTTGGTGATGAGCGCACATGGTGCTGAATTTGAATTGATTGAAAATCCTTCAGGGTTTACGTTCTGTAAGATTAAAGGAATCCTTTAAAAATCCTTCAGGGTTTGTGTTCTGTGGGATTTAACTAGTCAGGTTCAGATTTAACTAGAAATCATGCACACCTTACACGACGTAATACACTTAAAGATTGAAATTTTGAGTATGTCTCGTGGTCGATGATATAGCGTTTTAGCTGCTGGCGGTGGTTCAATTAAAGAAATCCTAAATTCTAAATAAATCATTAGAGGACAAAAATAGCTTGTATTTTCACGGAAATCGTTGCTTACATATGTTCGAGGTAATTCCTTAAAAGATATGAAAAGGAAGGCTGCCAAGTGAATACAAGAAAATTCGCTCATGAGTATTTTTTGTTTTCTATCTTGAAATTTATCGCATTGGTAAACCAATTCCAGGGCAAATTCAATGAGGAAATAGATAAAAAAAGTTAGTTCTGCATAATAAATATATAATTGTTTTTAAACGTGGACGAGTCACAAACAATATTGCCGGAGAATTAAACTTTTCATGTTTTTTAGTAGACAAAATTTGGTAAGAAGTTGTAGTAATAGGAAAAAGTAGAAGTAGTGTTTGTAGCAGAAATAATACTAGTAATAATGGTGTGCTAGTGCTCTAGTGGCTGAGACCATATCGCACCGAAGATCTCTCAATATTATATTACGAGTTTCTCAGCATCACCTCAATGGTGATGAATGTTACCAAGAAAATTCAAAAATCCAACTATTTGATGCAACTGTAATGAAGCGAACCCTTAATTTAACTACGACTTTCTTTCACGCCTAAATCCATCACTCCTTCGTGAAAAATATAGGGTAGAATTCGCTTAATTCTCCATCAACGAGAATCCACATGTCGGGTGAAATTGTTATTTCAAAAGTACCTGGAGACTACTGCCTTAAGCGGGACGGCAGCTTTTCTCGCAGATTGTTTTCTCGATGGGAAAATAAATTAGTTAAGTGTCACCAACACAACCTCCGTTTGCTTATTATTGTTAATAAACCATTGAACGTCGCTCTTGAGGACCAATAACGTCAACGTCCCTAGCATTCCAACACGCCTCAATTTTCCTTTTTATCAGCTTAGTGCTATCGTCTCGCTACTTAAACTTGCCCACGTCGTCTGCAGCATTTCAAGCATAGTAATCCTGACGTCTTATTCTTCTTATATAGAATTCCCTAGAATTTGCATGAGATTCAGGCGCTTTCCCCGCTACAGCTTCTCATCTTCCCCAGCGATGCTAAGCGCCATTCCTTGCCAAATTGGAGGATAAGCGAATAATTTCTCCTCGTCACTTTTTGATCTGAACAAACGCACTGGGCTTTTGTAGCGCCATAGAAGCGCAACTCCTAGTGCTCCTATTGCTAATGTCCGCTGTGCATTTGGACGCATTTTTCTGAGCTTCAGACTACTGTTTGAGACCGTATGCCGCCCATAAGAGAGTAATTGCCCTCTGAGGGAACTTACACGAGCTTGCTTCGCTTGTTCCCGTATATTTTCGAGTGTATTGAGGAAGTCAATGAAGACATCGGCCTGTGATCAGGAAGTTAGCTCTTTATGAGGACAGTTTGGAGAGAGACGAGGTTTCTCATTTCTTTCACGCTCGAAGTTTTGGGTATCTTATTACTGTACATGTATTAGAGGCCCTTATCATATCTGGCTGTCATAGTGAACTCGTTTTTATGGCATGAGCGATTAAATAATATTCGGCTTCCAACTCAAAGTGAAACTTCACTACTTTTTCGGATGGGAAATAATAAATTATACTAATCAAATATTCAAAGCTTAATGGAGGCAAAATTGATTTCGATCAACTCAACAGTTAAATTCATTAAATTAAATCATCATTAAATTAAATAAACTAATTCATAAGTTCCCAAAATGTAAACGACTCTTATTTTGGAAGGTAAATGACTTTCTGACGACTGGGAAGTGAACGTTTCACATCGGGTTTACGTAGAGAAAATAAACTCTCGCAAGTGAGAAACACAACAGCATGCTTTGTGACAAATTTGTGCGTAAACTAACCATGTCTCCCTTATGAACTCAGTGACTGGGTCCTTGATGAAATATCTAACTCATTTTAGTTTTATTTTTGGAATTCCAATTTTGAGCTAAATCTCGGTTGCAATGATGGTCAAATGTTGCGTTATTTTAAAGTTTTTAGCAGAAGTTACATAGCATCTTTGAGTGGATCGGAAAAACATGCCTTCAAATTTACACAATAAATTGACACTCAGGCAGAAGTTGTTACTTTTATTCCCCGTTTGCAGTCGTTGAAAGCAAGACACAAAAATTGCGGTAGCTATCTGCTGACTAATCTCGGATTTTATGATTGTATAAGCTTTGTAGTAGCCAGACGATTGCGATCAACATATTTTTGAAATATTTTTGAGAATTTTGTGCGAAAATTAGATGCAAAATGCGTCAACTCCATTTATTAGCAAAGCGTTTGGCACAAAAATAAAAAAAAAATAAAACGATGAACACGTGTTTCATTTTGAAAAAAAAATGTGCTATCACACCTACCTGTGAATCTAATTTCATTTTTCTTACAGTCAGCGTAAAAAATTCGTAAAAATTGGACTGTCATTCAACTAAAAATGATATCTTGTACTCTCATTAATGGATGAAAATGAAAGGATTTTGTTTTACACGTGTAAAATATTTAGAAAATTACAGAGTCATATTCTGCATGCCTAAATTCCAAAATTTTTCCTTTAGTTATACCCAAATGATATTTTTCATTTTCTGTGATTTGTTTGTGAAAATATGAGTTGCTTGGCTGAAAGAGTAAAAACATTCATTAAATTGAAATAGAAGCTAGGAAACGAACAGTGATATTAAATACAAAATGGGACTGCATCTATAAGTTAATCAGTGAAGAGACACAGAAATACTGAACAAAAATTTTGGTATCAAAGAGTTAAATGCACTGCAAACTTCGGGTAATAATCCTTGAGAAATGGAAGGACAAAAAAAATATGGTTTCAATTTCAATAGAAATTTCACTATTGCTTTACGGCTTATAATGAAGTACGTCTTTACTGCATAAAGTGAACTATGGTTAAATAGTATTCCAGGAACTATTGTTTTGTGGCAAAAAATGAATAATGGTTGTGCGGCAGAAAGTAATTTATGCTTTTTTGCAGAAAATTTACAACTGCTTTTCGGATTAATATGAATTAAGGTTATACAGCAGAAAATGAACTATGGGCTTCCAGCAGAAAATGACCTGTGATTTCATGAACATTGCATCCGTTACTTGAAATAGCCTTCGGTCTAAAAAGTTCGCTTGCAAAGGTCAGGTCACACTGTTCTTTTTGAATGAGGATTTTGAAAATCAAGTCCCATAAAAATTCATGTTTTTTCAGGATTTCTTAAACTGGCGATCTGATTTATAAATTCAAAGGTAAATACTGTTCTTAGTTGCTTTAGTTTTAACAGGTTGAAGTCTTGTCAACACTGTTTCAATAGCTACTCATCCGTTTGTATTACTGGAATTTATTTAAAAGTTCACATTTATTTAGTTAACGTTCGAAAAATATTTGAATCGTTCAGCAGGAGTTTGAATTCAATCGTGTTACACGGCTCAATTTTTCAAGCTCTAAATAACCTATAAAAATCAAAATAACATTTCCAAATTATTTTTATGTATCGGATGAAGAAGCGTGTCACTGCAACTGGACTTTCAGAAAAATCTCAAATGAATGCTTGTTAAACACATGTGATGTTGAAATGGGCCTCTGTATGTGTCCTTCAAAATAATGGCATTAATCTTATAGTTTTCCTTACCAAATTGCTATCTCTTCACGATCGTGCCCATCATATTTAAACACTTTGAATTAAAAGTCAAACATTTTTTTATTGGTTTCATCGAATACTAATTCTTCATTCAAGGTCATTTTTACCACCGAATGAAATTTATTCAAATTCAAAATGTATCCGATCAGCTAAAACTTCAGCCGATGTTTTGTAATTCAAAAAAAATAAGAAATTAAATAAATGCAATGGAATTGTTAGTACGAGAGCATAAGAAAAATTATTATCGGGAGTAAATGATAATATAGCGTAAAAAATTCAACCAAGTGAAAAGACGATTGATATTATTACTTGACCTAACAATGACAGTGTTCTTTATATATGATCTAATAATGAAAGAATTTAAGTACTAATGATGGCCACTACGTGAGGTACGTACACTAGATGCAAAGTATGCACTGACCAATTTTATACCTGTATAGGTATGAAAAGTGGGAGACGAAAGTTCTTCAGTGTGGAATAGTGCAGGCTGTGAATTTTACTAAAGTGATATAATACTTTCACTTTATCTGTACACTTTTATTCATCGGAACTATGGTCTTTCGAATTTTTATTTCAAATTTTAATGTGAAATTTTACTTCATGACGACTGTAGTGTGAAACTCGTAGTTTTTGGCAAAGTTTGGGATTTTTTTAGCTCTAATTGGCTTTCTCTTGTAAATAAATGTTCAAATACGAGCTCAGGCACACCTTTTATGGTGAGTGGAACCACGGTTGCCAGATTGGCCATTTTCTGGCCAAAAGTTTTATACTTGGCTTTTTTTTAATGAGATTCTGCCATAAAGATCACTCCGTGCTAGGTCACCATAGAAAGTGGTTAATGAAAGGGTAATTTCATGGCCATATCTAATTTCCACAGCAAATGACAAAATTTGATCATTGTTTTGATCAATCGGGAAAAGGCCATATTTTGAGCATTTGAAAGGCCACTCTGGCCACTTTAATTTGAATGTCAAACTACACCTCAGGAATGAAGCAGCAACGAATTGCAAACACTCAGTGTAAAATTTTAAATCATTTAGTACTTTCTAAATACCAAATTTGTTATGTGATCCGACATGATAAAAAGTGTACTCTGCTAGAACTATTCTCATTTTGTGCGATTTGATGCAGCACACAAAATACGTTTATATATTGGTAATCTGAATAACATTTAGAATCTCTTAAAATGCAAACATGATACGACATGATAAAAAGAGAACTCTGGTAACTTTTGTCCATATTGTGCGACTTGATAAAGCACACAACTAACATTTAAATTTTAAAAATCTAAATATTTCGTCTTAGTTGCAGATGAATGTTAAAAGGATATTCCATCTCGTGATGAATAAAAAGACTAGTAAAAAGTTATAAAATTACAACTCTATTTTTAGTGAAGTCAGGACTATAAAATTCAGAACAGAATGATTGATCGAAAAAATTGCATTTTACATGAGTGCAAAAATATTCAATGCAAATATGCAATTCGTAAATTTACTTGCAGTTCGGCTTGTTCTTTCTTATGAAAAATTAAGGTTTTCAAGAGTTTGCATTTCAGTTCTGAGAATGGATTCAGACTGCGAAGCGAGAATTATTTTTAAACAAAAATTATGAAAACAAAACACATGCACGACAGATTCCCTTGTGCAACTTGAGAAGGAAATATTACTGCTGTAGGAAATATTTCAATTTAGTTCCTGGATAACAAACAGAACTACATTCAATTTATAAAAATAAATTCTCAACTATTCAGATGAATTATACTTCAAATAAACGAGTTTTAATTCATTCTAACTTATTTGTATATCCATCTCTCTACGTTTGATAGTCAATACATTTATTGAAAAAATTTCTGATACCCGCATAATATACATTGATTCACTTCTCGGAATTTGTTGCTTTTTTGAAAGTTTTCTGGTTCAGCAAAGTTCATTTAAACAACGCGTTAAAATGGTAACACTGAAAAAAAAAGGATTGAGTGTTTTCCAGCGCTATAAAAACTTATATACATATTGTAGTTCTTCAACCTATAAGCGAACGATTTATGAACAGTAAAATTGCAATTAATTTAGTTTAGCAGGATTTTATAAGCAGTTTGACTCCAATTTACATCCAGTTTGACGTCTTGTTAAAAATGTAAACAAATATTAATTTATTCAAGACTAAGATTTGTGAACTGAACCCTTGAAGAAACTCGGTAAATATCACAACGCAATAACATAAACACAATTTTTTACCACAAAAGCATAAACACAATTTTTTAACACAACAACACAAAGACAATATCACAAACACAATAACAGCTCAAAAAGTTTAGCAGCTTGTCCCCATTTATGAGTAGGAAGATTGTGAACATAAACATAGCTCACAAAGGCCAGTATTTTGACTCTAATGCGGGCATGATCTTAAAAATCGTAAAAATGGATCAAGAAAGTAGGAAACTTTACCAACGCTCGCGACCACGAACATAATGAAAGGAATTAAAACTCAAGAAAGTCAACATCCTGACCTCGATTGATGGCCATGTTCATCACGAGATAATCATTGTTCAAGAATGTCTTCCCCTGACTATCATACATGATTAGGATCATAAAGAAATAATCATTGCTCAAGAAGATCAACACCCTGACTACCATTCATAACCATGACTACAACCAAATAGTCATCGGTCAAGAGGTCAACACCCTGACTACCATTCATGACCATGATCACAACCAAATAATCATCGATCAAGAGGTCAACACCCTGACTACCATTCACGACCATGACCACAACCAAATAATCATCGATCAAGAGGTCAACACCCTGACTACCATTCATGACCATGACCACAACCAAATAGTCATCGATCAAGAGGTCAACACCCTGACCACCATTCATGACCATGACCACAACCAAATAATCATCGATCAAGAGGTCAACACCCT
>JACJUY010001325.1:26379-82359 GCA_014220935.1 Platorchestia sp. MABIK | reverse complement strand
CTGACCACCATTCATGACCATGACCACAACCAAATAGTCATCGATCAAGAGGTCAACACCCTGACCACCATTCATGACCATGACCACAACCAAATAATCATCGATCAAGAGGTCAACACCCTGCCTACCATTCACGACCATGATCACAACCAAATCATCATCGGTCAAGTAGGTCAACACCCTGACTACCATTCACGACCAAGATCACAACCAAATCATCATCGGTCAAGTAGGTCAACAACCCGCCTACCATTGACAAGCATTAGGTATATCACAACCAAACAAGCACTGCTCAAGGAAGTCATCCCAGTGACCACCACGCTCGGGGCCGTGTGATACAACACAACACCGCCGGCAGCTGTGGCGACGTCGTTCCGACACAGAGGATTGGATTCTCTGACTAATGGGATCCATAACTTCCCAGGTCTTGTACATTCAATTGGATCGTGTTCCCAGTTGTCAACTTCCTCACGCAAGGCTCTTGGATTGCGCTGGCGGCTGAAGACAAACTTCACCTGCTTTGAGTACATGAACATTACCTCAATAATGCATGCTTTGTTTAGATTCTGTGGTGGTAATTATAGGTCTGGAGAAGCTATAGAAGTTGTAAAAATAGGTATAAAGAAGCAATAGTAGTTGTACCTATAGGTATGAAGAAGCTATGGTAGTTGGAACAGTAGGTATGAAGAAGTTATGGCAGTTGTAACAATGGGTATGAAGAAGTTATTGTAGTTGTAACAATGGGTATGAAGAAGTTATTTTAGTTGTAACAATAGGTGTGAAGAAGTAGTAGTGGTTGTAACAGTAAGTTTGAAGAAGCTATAGTAGTCGTAACAGTAGTATGAAGAAGCGCTTGTTACATAAACATATATGGGTATGTGTAATTGAATATTGCAGCCAAATTAACTGAACCATAATATTTAAGGGTGAACAACTATTTTGAGGCAGAAGAATGTACAAAATCTATTATAAAATGTATAGAAAATCTTTTCGCAATTCTGTAGCACAAGCGAATTAGTTTCGTTATTGAAGAACTTGGTTTTACTGTGTCTCCAGTAATCCTTGCGAAGGGTTATTTTTTCGAGTTGAGTTAATATTTCTGTCCGTGGTGCATGCCATGGATATTCTCAATTTATGTCTGATGCAAAATAACAGCAGGGCGAAGCCGGAAGAAAATGTTTCTCTCGGACCTCCCTTAAATTCTAGAATGTTAATTTCGCATTCGAATCGATATCGAAACTGAATTACGCGGCCAGAAAAGTGCAGCCGCTTCTCTAAGTAAAAGTAACGCACTCTCATTAGGCGCGTTTAATAGCCTCATATTAGAGCACACACTGAAATTCTACGCGAATAATGAACGCCGCAACTAAATTCCCTGCAGCAATTACACCGGCCGCGCAACCGGTCCTGGTGCGCGATAACGCTAACACCTCGCTGCGCTAATGCTGCTTAGCCTAAAATTTCTAAGCGTTCTGGCCTGCTGAAGCTATTCTCATAACAAAATAACACGTGTACTCATGAGACTCAAGAAAAGATGATAGAAGCTCGTGTGAATAGAAGAGGGTTTGTTACACATCCGAAGTTGGAGGAAACGTTCAACGTTCTGGCCCATTGGGCAATTCTCGTTACGATATTCTACACTCATGTGACTGTACAAAAGATAAAGAAACTCATGTACGTGGAAGAGAGTTTGTAATACATCCAAAATTGGGAGAAACGCTCGCGAGCTGAAAAGATCCACTGCGGTACAAAACAGTATTTAAATAGGTCGTCACTACGCTTAAATCGCAGATTCACTAAGAATTTAGAAGTGATGACAAAGGTGGTAAAATAAGGTATTTTAATTCATGAAACAGAAAATTAAAAAGTTTAAATCGAAAAAATAAACACTGTTTTTCCTCTAGTGGTTGTGGTTATGATTACTGCCCAACAAAACATGTATTCCCTCTTTGAGTGGCAGGTATTATTTTTGTTTGAGGGTTTTTGGACATGTGAGGAATTATCAATGCGACAGAAATGACGGAAGAACAACATTTTTACATTTCAGAATAGAGACGTGTTCATAATGAACTAGTGTTTGTAAATTTTAAAGTTATTGTACAGCCATTGGGTTGGAAGCAAGAAATAAGTAAAGTCAGATCAGTGCCCAGCAATGTCAACATTATACACAATTGATATTCATGAAGCATGAAAGCTTCTGGGTAATAAAAAAGTAGTAAACTAGTTAAGGGAAAAAATTTATTACTGTCAGTGAAAAACTCCGAAGCACAGTGCATGTTAGGGACATGCAATGTGTAAATAATGTTGTACCTGAAAAAAAACCCAACACTATTTCAAACCCCTTCTATATAATACAGTAATTTGAATCACATATTACGAATCAGGATTAAAACTGACTCCCACTTTTACATCTCTCAATAAATGCTCAGAGTGACCGAACTTCAAAGTTGGAAGCCATGCTTCCCAAGTTTCACTCCTTATCCTTAATATTTCGCAAAGTTTTAGCTGTTCGCGAGATCCACGAGCCAGCTGAGTTGGATGCAGTACTTCATTTAAATTCGAGAATGGAAGCACTCGCGCAATTCCCGTTTGCTGATGGCTCAAGAAGAACATAAAGAAAAGGATGTCTTGGGGCTTCTCCCTCCTCAAGGGCAATGACGAGAGGGCGACCAGTCAAAGCCCTCGTATTTGCAGAAGAAATCCCTCTTAAGCGGCCATTCACAGAGGGCAGGGCGCACGCCGAGATCTGCTCTAATTAGTGAACAGAGAGACCGGCAACGATGGGACGTGACCTCAATTTGATCATCTAAATGTCCAGCCTTAGAGAAAATAAAATATGTGATCCTCTGAATGTCCAGCCTTAGAGAAATAAAATAGGTGATCCTCTAAATGTCCAGCGCTAGAGAAAATAAAATATGTGATCCTCGAAATGTCCTGCGTTAGAGAAAATAAAATATGTGATCCTCTAAATGTCCAGCGTTAGAGAAAATAAAATAGGTGATCCTCGAAATGTCCAGCGTTAGAGAAAATAAAATATGTGATCCTCTAAATGTCCAGCGTTAGAGAAAATAAAATATGTGATCCTCTAAATGTCCAGCGTTAGAGAAAATAAAATATGTGATCCTCGAAATGTCCAGCGTTAGAGAAAATAAAATATGCGATCATTTCAACTGTCTAGTGTTAGAGACACTAAAATATGGTAGCTTAATTATTTTGGCAGAACTCTATTTACACGCATTGATGCATGCCACCAAAATTGCTCAGAATGTTTGCTGCAATCTTTTAATTTTGACACAATAGAACGTGTTTTTAATCCTATATATACATATCAAATCTACAATATATTACAATGTGTGATATATTGAATGTATAATAAATTGAATACAATAGTCCCTAATATTCTTTGGGTAATATCTGATATATTTCACGTAAATTAGTAGTTAAACAGAATGTGTTAAAATATTGATCGTTTGATCAAGTTTGATCATTACTACCGTTCAATTACTGTAGTGTCTTAAGACTTTCTTATCACCATTTCATGCATACTTTTATTGGTATTAGGATTAATAAATTATTCTTGAAAAACTGTAGGTTCTGTAGCATTAATGTGTGAAAATAGGAGCAAATATGCCGAGAATCTTATACCTCAAAGTTTAATGTTGTACCTAACTATAACTAAGATAGAAATCGACAAACGTCAATACTGATTCTCTATTGAAATTGAAATTTTTTTTAAGGTATGGCACGAAACATTTTGAAAGTATATTAGCAACATTACGAATTGGTCAATAATTGCATACAACGAGATAAATTATCTACGCATATGACTACAGCAGACATGAAATCCTATGAAAAAGCACTACTAACATCACGGAGTGGTCAATAATTACATACAGCGAGATGAATAAACGTCTTCTATGTCTAAAGCAGGCACGAAGCACTGGAAATTCATTAAAAACATTACGATGTGGTCGATAATAACATACAGTGAAATTAATAAACTTCATATATGTCTACAGCAGGCACGAAACACTGGAAATACCTTAAAAACATTACGATGTGGTCGATAATAACATACAGTGAAATTAATAAACTTCATATATGTCTAAAGCAGGCACGAAGCACTGGAAATACATTAAAAACATTACGATGTGGTCGATAATAACATACAGTGAAATTAATAAACTTCATATATGTCTACAGCAGGCACGAAACACTGGAAATACATTGCTAACACTGCGAAGTGATCAATACTCGGAGATTAAAACAGCGGATAGTGTGAGATAAGAGAGAGATGCGTGAGTCAGCCTCAGCACAGCTCTGCGGCGTGGCTCAGTTTCGCTCCAGAGTTTCATCTGTTTCACAGTTTATAGAAGTGAGATATGCCAAAAAAAGGAGGGTAAAAGCTATTAAAGGAACAGCAGATGTCAGAATATGATTCCACTGTCCAGTGATAAATGTTCCTAAAAAACAAATTCATTTCTTCTTATGATTAATTTCTTTTTGTTTCACAAAAATTTGAACTTTAAAAGAAAAATCACAAAATATAAGTAAGATATTCAGACACATTCTGTGAGAAATGCCTGCTTGCAAAGGAATTCAAACTCAATCTATTTAAAATTCATTTGTCTTACCTAATCTCACCATATCTTTGGCAGAATACTCGTATTTTACCATATTTATACTCTATCATTTAAAAACTTAAACGTACTTACTATTCTGCTCATGTCCTACGGAAACCATTTTATATGATGTTCTCCCACATCCAGTCAAACATCAGCGTCTGCATGGTATTCACATCCCCTGGACTCAAAATTCACATCTATTGCGATATCAGTAACCTTCACGTTTGTTAATTTCTCAAGAATTGGATTACGACTGTAAAAATAATAACAAAGACTTCAACCTATCTGTGACTTTTCATGTCGAAATAAAGAATAAAAGCAAACTCTTACATTGAAGGTGCGCAATCGCCCGAAGTTACCAGTACTCAAAATCACAACTGCCTCTCTTTTCTCTCCTAAACTCTTGGCGATATCAGGCTTCTCTAGAAAACTGTAAGTCCCGCATAAGTACATTGTTTTCAATAATCTTCGCATTATCGCAATAACTTGAAGGCAACGGATCCAAAAAGAGATGAAATGTGTGGGTGTGTGTGTGAGGGAGAGAAGTTTTAAGATTTTGTTGACGTGAGGGGAAGCTACGATTTGTTGAGCCCAGTTTTCCCAGTTGTCACTTTATCACATCTATTTCCAAGCTGTCACTTTATGAACCACTTCCATAGACATAACAAATTATTACAGGCTCCTAGTTCCGGCAGCAACACAACACTGTAATAAATTCTCCGCAATTTGTGGATATTAATACAGTTGTTGCTTGCTTGCTCGAATGCATGCTTGCTGCCTTGCTTGCTTAGTCGTCTCGTCCCTACTTTGCGAACTGGTTACTTGTACTTTACGTAATTGCTTCAAATTTCTGTTGATTTTTACCATAAATTGCCTACATTTAGGGTAATTTATTTGATTGACTGATCTGTCAGTTATAACGTGAGGAAGACATTAACACTCTGCTTTCAGATATAAGATGATACAAATTCAATTACGTTTTAATAGTGCAAATAGTTACGGTATTTCGCTATTGCACGAAGAAAATGTTGTACTTTTCTTGGTCTAATTTATCACGTTAATCCTACTCGCTGTATTTTCCCATTAAATCTGCAGCCAGTTATAGCAGATTTTTAATTATTGTGGAATTGTTTTACCTTCGTGTAAAACATGATTATAAACCAAGACCTAGTTTAAAAGTTGAATTCTATGAACAAACAGAACTAAAGTGTCACGGTGGGTCTAATATCATAACAAAATAGATAGGAAAAACACGCTTTTATACTGATCATTTCAAAACTATTTTCATGAATGAACCATAGCTCCAACTTCAGAAAAAAATACATTTGAAAAAAATGGATACACAAGTTAATACCGCTGATACATAGTATAAAACGCACGGAACCCGAGCACTGCAAAAATAAGCGCACTCTTAAAACTTCCCTGCTAGTCAGGTGTAGTTTTATGCTTCATTTGTCGTGGAGGGATTGCGCTCGTTTGTCAAGTGGCGCAAAGTTTTTGGCCGCTTAAGATCCAGGTTCCAGCTCATTAGGTGCTGCAGCAACGGCGAAGTTGGTCACTGCTTTAAAGAACTCGGGGAATCGCCCCGGTCTGGCGTTGGAACACACCATGGCGCACTTCTGAGTGGGATAATTATACAGGGTGGCGCATAAGTAACGCCGCCTTTTAAAAAATTAATAATAAATAAACTATGAAAGGTAAAACGAAAGGGTTAATTGCAAACGATAGAGGAACTCTTAAAGTTTATTTACATGTCGTATCCTGTCTACAGATACACAGTGTATATTGAGGTAATAAATCTTTAAAATTTACCTTCAAAAGGGTGCGTTACTTATGCGCCACCCTGTGCGATCTCATGACCTCGACTCAAGTACCCAGTAACACTTTCTGCTGCGAATCGTTCTGGAATACTCGCAGCTTTTTTGAGTCGTATTCGCGAGTTTAGTTTGCTTTTACGGAATTAGAGAAAGAAAAAAGTTCATGTGCAAATCACTGAGGTTTGAATAATTGTCTCCTGGTATTTTCACACGAGTACACAAAATTGAAAAAGAGGAATATTTAGTTAATGTTTTTTTATTTTTTTTGAAGTTTGCATTAAGGGCAACAAGAGAAATTTACAACCAAGAGTTAGAAGCAATGTATAAAACGAGGCATGTATTAAAGTACAAACGTTGTCAACTGACTTCACATCTACAGCATGTCTACGTGCACATGACGGCTTGAAAAAACATTAAAACCCAAAACGAAGAATATTGAAGTATTCTCACCAAATCAAAATACTTAAAATGAAAGCAGTCAAATTCTCCGAATGGTCAATTGTTATATCTCAGGATGTGCATCGTAAGGGAGGCACAGCCGGATGTCTTTGTCTCGCTGGGTTTCGCATGTCTCGGAGCCGGAAGTGTCATAAACGGCCGGAACTGACCGACGGAAGTCCATTATGGCACCTTGCCCTTACGACCTTTACAACCACCGGAAAGTCCTTGTTTGACTTCCGGGCATTGCTAGTTTCAAGGAAGGTCTGTCACCGACGGAATCAGTACATTTCTAGGAGCCTTGCTGTGCGTTTACTTATCCTGATCCTTAGCCTACACCTAAGGGTACAGAAGTTAAAGCTTCTGCTACAATACCTTTAGTTGTGCCGATAGTACGACACTACATAAATGAATGATTTCATCTTTCTGAAGCCATTTGGAAAAAGCGATGCTGAACTTATACCCAAAATTCAAAAGTGATTTTCGGAGTACGTTTTCAGGGGACACGTTTTCATTGGGCAAATATATATATATATCTTCAGCCTCAGAATATAACTTCCAATCGCAAGGAGTGCGTGTTTTATGCGCAAACCTAATTAAAACCAATAATAATTAGTCTATAAAGCGTGACGTCCCGTGCTGAGAGGTAAGTAGGTCTTCTTTTACGAGAATAGAATTGTTTTTTG
This sequence comes from Platorchestia sp. MABIK, assembly GCA_014220935.1. Lineage (NCBI taxonomy): Eukaryota > Metazoa > Arthropoda > Malacostraca > Amphipoda > Talitridae > Platorchestia > Platorchestia sp. MABIK. The sequence goes on along the minus strand of JACJUY010001325.1, from coordinate 74,793 downwards.
TTTTGGTCACGGACACTTTTCTTCGGTTCTCTGCTGTCCTATTTTTCGCACTTCTGACTCTCTACTTCAACTTTTACCCTGTTTCATATAAGCTTGCCACTTATCTCGCTGTTTCTAAGACCCGACATTCTTTTGTGGAAATACCCTGTGCATAATTTCCCCGTTCCTTGGCGACATCCAAATAGCGCCTTCATCCGTTATCTCTTTGAAAACTTTCGTTGTGGTTAGGGAGCCTAAAACTAAATTCTAATCTAATTTAATATTCAGAGTAAATTCGTAAGGATAAGTCGTAGTTTCATTTAAAGAAGGGGCTTTCATGTTTTCGTCTACCTGATTTGAGCTGAAGCTAGGCTTGAATTATCTTATTGGAAATTTCATCGTCATTCGTTTCGCCGTAACTTACATAGTTTTTAACCAGCTTGAATAGCCCTTCCTCAATGTCAAAAAGTACTTGTAAGTTGTGTTCTAATTTCCGATATAATTCCCAATAGGTTAAAAACTAAAAGTTGATCATTCACTTTGCCCCCTTAAAAATGATCTATTCCAAAGTTTCTTCTATAGAGTACTGCACGTCAAAATGCTAAGAAGAGTGAGGAGGAAAAAGTGGTGAAACAGTTGTCATTTCATGGACGCTTACTGTTTTTGCACGATACCTGCCAATCAATGTGGAGAAGGAAACCCAAATAAGTCTACGGGAGCTGCGAAACATTTTCGAAACAGTGTGACAAGAAAAGTAAGAAGAAATTCGACAAATTTAGCCATCTGAAGCCTCAATGGATGTGGAATAGCAAGAATTATCCTCCGATTGATCTTGAAAGCTAAAAACCACCGTAAATTACTATTTGTTTAATCATGCGACTGCCATTTCAAATCCGTATTTCAAATTACAATCAAACATAGCTCCGCCCTGCTAATTAGGATAAAATATTCAGTCCTATTCAGCCTTCACGTGCAGTTGTAGTAGCTCTACAATATGCGCCGCATGGACTTAATTAGACGCAAATTAAAGCTACTCCCTCTCAATGATGTAGTCTGGCTCACATTCAGTATCATGATATCTAAACATGCACTGGTGAGAAGAAATTTAAAATTAGTATAATTTGCACGCAGTTCAATTTGCTTCTTCTAATTAATGCCGAAGCCAAATTTGTCAGTTTACAGACTTCCAGTATAGTTGCACACTGAAACTGAGAACTTAAACTTAATTGGCATTAAAATAGAGAACTTTAACTTAGCTGGAAAGTCGAACTGTACGGTTAATTGCAAACTAGTTAATCTTAAACGTGATTCCAGATGTTAGAGCTTTCGTTTATTTCCCTGTGTTTCTTCTGCTTCAGAGCTCGCAGCAATCAGTGAATTTTTCTCCGGTGTTCGTAAAGTAAAACGTACAAAACGAGACATATAGTAAAGTACAACAAGATTTCTATCCTCTACGTAGGTAGTGCGGTCATTTTGAAATAAGTGAGAGAAAAACTCTAGAAACGGAAGGATGATACAAATGTGGATGTCATCGGCAATTGGCGTGGTAATGTTATTTGCGATTCTGTCGTCAGGAAAATCGTATTAAGTTAGGGCCTGAAACCTTTATTTTTAGCAGTGGTGTCACCACTGTTGGGGATTTGATGAGCAGTTATATCTCATGAAGTCTAAAATTGGATGGATTTGTATTTTGTTGGTGATATTTATTACCCGCCAACTGACTTTTTGGAGTATCTGCGTCTTAGCGACTTTGACGAATGAAAATAAGATGAAAATTTTTTTGCCAATGCATGAAAACTTCATACATTTTTACTGATACAAAAATGCAGGGAATAAAAGTAGGGTAAATAGAGTAGTTAAAACTTAAAACATTCAATGAAATAACAGAATCTTTGTGAAAGTGTTTTAGTCTACGATAAAAAACACAAATCGCTTACCACAAACCAGTATTGACACATTTTTACTGAGAAAAAATACTCAAAATGAAAATAGGGTAGATACAGTAAAGTAATGACTGATATTAGCAACTTTTTGTTATTCTGACGAGAATGCACTAACGGATATTCAGCTAGCCGAAAGTTATTAAATCTTTACTGGGATTTGAATGTTACGGACGTGACTGAGATCCTGTCAGTAAGTAATTAAATCGAGAAATAAAGTTTGAAGTAATTGTTCCTTGATGCTTATAAAATAACTCAGTTTCACGGCACTTATGGCTTCGAGAAAAAAATATCATATTTATTTTTGAATTTCAATTCTATACACAAATTTTGTTAACAAATTCAATGAACGCAGCATCAATTCACTATTACACTGCTAATTCTTTGTAAATACTTGGGATTTCATTGAAACCCACTTCAGTGTTTTCTCTCCTTTACATCAATGTCTAAAACGTCAGAGAAACTCGCTCACAAAGGCTCGTCTACAATGAGTCAAAAGTAATTAGACGATGAATGCTCGAGCTTCGGACCAGGCCTGCTGGCCGGCAAGAACAAGTCGCAGTTTTTGGGAGTGGAGATTTCAAAACATCAAGGAAATCTGAGTCAGAAAATAAATGCGGTTTTAAGAGCTCATGAGATGAGAAAAGCGTGTGGGCTGATGGTCATTGAGACTTGAGGAGTACGTACTTAGTGGTCATTTAAACCCTTAGTTTTGGGTTCTGAATGGGAGGTTTTGCTTTCGAATATGCGCTTCGGATGTTTACTGGAAGAATTTTCTAGATTAGTGTAAACTATTTCACTGGTAAACACTACTCAAATACTATTTTGAAAACTATAAAATGAAAATATATTTTGACGAGTATAATTTCTGTCCTATTATATGTTAATAATTTACGACAATTGTAGATAATAGTTGAATACACAATAATTGTTATCCATACAACTGAAACTTAAATAAATTGCCTTAAATTTTTGCTGTTCAAATTAAAATTCCTATAAACTTTTATGAGAAGAACTTACATGTCATATTCTCAATGACCAAAAATCATTCCGCTCTCTATCTCAACAAATTGTCTCGTAAGATAGCGGCCATTTTAATGTAATTCCCTTATCAATTACTCATGACCCACCTTTCTTGAACTCTCATTCAACAAGATTAGGGTTGAGAGATGGTCCTGCATTTTGGATTGATTAAAAACATATTTACAAATAAAATTTAGCTATGCAGACCACACAGTATCTGGCATTTCAGTACGGTTGCCAGAGGATGAGCAGTCATTATGTCAAAAATTCGGCTTCATTAAAATACCGTATTTGAGAATTTCGGCCAGTAAAATTACCAGTCAGGCAAATAGGAGTAAGACAAGCACAATACCGCTTTTCATGCGATGGTCTTGCAAGAAATTATTGCACTGAAAATTTTACAAGTAGCTCAAACAAACCAAAGACTGATTTTATCATCAAGTGAAATAGCTCGCTGAATTCAATTAATTTCGTTTTCCTTAGTTTACAAAGAAGTTTTGAGCGTATAAAAGAGCCTTGTTCGGTGGAGGAAGTGTTTCAGAGCAGTTGAATGAGACCTCAGCAGTAGAGAAAATTTCATTCAGCTCAGACAATAAAAGTTTGGGATTGTGTTCCGTTTAGCTACATTTTCATTTCGGTCACCTCTTGCTATTTCCCATGAATTCAGCTCAACAACTCAACAGTATACATGGCCAAACTTTAAAAGTTACCCTATCCTTGACCGAAAACTTGACGAATAAATTGCGAAAAATTTATGCTGGTGAAGAAACGAAACACAGCTGTGAAATTAGCTGACGCTGAGCAGAAGAGACAAATATGCTAACACGTAATCTTTCATCTCGAAAAAAGAGTAAAGCAGAATTCTAAAACTCGAACAGCGGGATGAAGATGGGTTTGTGCAACCCAGATTCATGCGTAGGAAGTTAAATACAAAATAAATTCATTTTTGTCGATCAAATAGAAGCGGTCATTAATTAGATGAAATAAGAAAACAAGGAGGCAACTTACATCTCAAGGTTTTTATCCAGAAAAAACAAGAAAAATATGCTCAATACAGAAAGTCCCATCCCAATAGAATATTTCAATTTGCACTTGTATGCAAAATAGTCGTCGGTAAACTATTCAATTCAAAAGCCGAATGCGAATGGATTCACTATACCAAAGTCCCTCTTATTGCATTCTTCATGAATATGAAGGGAAACCTATCCGATAACGGTCCTTCAGTCACAGTTATTAAACAGCACACACAACACCAGAATGTTAATATGTAACAATAACGACGCCCATTAAGCGACAGACGCAGCATTCAAATGACTCGGTTAATGGTTCTTGGTTCATTTGCTTGCCTCCGAGGTGTGAGCTGCGAGATTTCCCCGCCCGTGGGACAGTAATGTGGCAATCCAAAGTAAAAAGAATCGCTCCTACCACTTGGAAGCTCGGCGCCTCAACGAATTGCTTTGAATAGCTGCAAATTTTCTTAGAAACTCGCATGCTATTCTCGAACGCTTCGGGGCTTTCAGAGACACGATTTGCATAGAAGTACTTCGTTTGTCCCTCTTTAGAGCGGGAGTGAAGGCGCTCTGTGCGTGAAGGGGAAATGGAAGCATTAGCGGCAGCGTCGACTCGCTTCTCCAGCCTTACTGAATGTGTGCTGTGAGTGTCACCGCAGAAGTCAAAAACGTTGAACCTCGTATATTTTTGGATTGTTCTTCCTTGAATGACAAAAATAGTCGAATTCAACTATTGCGTTGCTGAATGTGTGCTGTAAGTGTCCCCACTGAATTAATCCTCGTACATTTTTGGGGGGTTCTTCGTTGAATGAAGAAAATGCAGTCTAGTTCAACTATAGCTTTATTGAATATATGCTCTAAATGTCCCCACAGGAGTCAAAAACGTTAAACCTCAGCTTAAACGTACATTCTTGAGGTGCTCTTCGTTGAAAAACGGAAGTATAATCTAATTCAACTACAGCATTGCTGAATACACGCTCTAAATGTCCTCAAAGAAGTTGAGAAAATTAACCTCTGTTTTAATGTACAACAGACATCTTCTTTATAGAACGAGGATGTTATATTCTATTTCAGAGAATGCAGTTAGAAAGCAGTATAAAGGCAGTCGATAATAAAATGTATTGGGAGTGCTCACCTAAATTCTTATTCATCAATGGTATTCGCTCGGATTTAACGAGAACTGCAAACATTTATACTCAAATGAATTTGTGAGGCTCAAAAATTACGCTGAAACAGGCGGAAATTTTCTCAAATGTGACGATGAACTCAACTTAAAAAAGTGCCCAGAGAAAAAAAGATCCCATCTGTCTGTGCGCACTCGGAATAGCTGCTTGCCCATACTTTGTAGCGTCCTTGGAGGTGAAGTTTGCTTCATTCCAGATGAAATTTTGCCAGCTCATGTGCAGATAATAAGCATATCATAACTTTAATTTGTAAATGGAAATTATAAACAGCATCAATATTATTGCATAGATTAACGTTCCGACCTTATATTTACAGTATACTGCGTTCGACATTTGAACGTCAAGTTTATACCGCCTAAATATATTTGTGTGGATTGACATTCCGGTCATAAATTCATACCACGTTCGACATTTGAAAGACTATCTATGGTGCATAAATATTATTGTCTGACTTGAGCGTCCAATCGTAGCATAAATAGCCTCATATACCAAATAACCTCAGTTATTTTTCTCCAGCGTATAATTGATTTAAACACGTTATAGAATAAAAAGTAAACAAAACTCATGAAGTAATCTAACTCACGGCAAAATAAAAGATTTTATTGCAGACACAGAGCGGTTTTTAATACTGAACTCATAGGAAATCAATATTTGAAAAATTCTGGCGTCAATTGCCAGTCACACTTTGCCTTTATTTATTCATCTATACAATTCTGTTAATAACTGCGTATGAAATTTGATAGAAACTATGCATTGATGAAAAAAATTCATGAAGTAATATTCATGCTATGAAGTTGGGTTGATGGCTATTCACAAGATTCAGTTGATGGACACTTGTAAAATTGATCTAACATTTCTTTTAACATGGCTTAGCTCGAGCTCTAGATTTGCGCTTATCTTTGGTTGAATCATTAAGCATTTTCTCTAAATCGTTTGCGTGTGTTATTGCGCTTATTTTAAAAAAAATCACGGAAAATAGAATACAAAACAACACCCTGAAGTGCTTTAAAGATATAACCATCACTCAGAAAATAAAAAAAATTTTGATTTAATCAATAATACAAACTCATTTTCTCACTTCCGCTTACGATTTCGATCTTTTATTTTGATGTGAAAATTAAACCACTAATTAATACCACAATAATTTGAAGTTATAACTCACAAATATACCTTCCATCGATTATCAAGAAACAGTCTTTAAATACTTTTTAATAATGTTGCTTAAATATTGGACCAAAAACTTCGCATCTAAAGTTATACGATTTGATGCCAATTTAACACGAGTAAACTCTTAACAACAATTATTCGATGTAAAAGAGCAATGTCATTGTACATTTGGCAAAGTCATGGCACAGTTCATTTCTGTTCATTTCACAACCCCATAATATGTTTTATTTAAGTTCTTGTTGAGTTTTCATGAAATAAACGTAATAAACTCTTACACTTAACAAAAAAATGTTTACCTCTTAATGTTCTCTGGCCTTTTACAACCTGCTGGGAAAATATTTTCCAACAAATAGTAAGTAATGACAACCGTGATAGCTGAGGAAGCCACAGGGTTGAAAAAGTACATCTCTATAACTTCACATATTCCAAAAAAGTGTGTTCACACATAGCACTTTCACTCTTTGCGGACCGTTTGTTCGAACCTTTTCGAACAAAACTTTGTTTGGCAATGATCGCAACACAGCAGAGTGGCCTCTGTATTGAACAGAGTCTTAAGCGGAGAGTCTTACGCATGTTTCAAGTAACGGAAGATATAATGGAAGAGAATCTGAGTATTGGTATCACTGTGATGTGGCTTAAGGGGTTTAATCTTTTATTTCAAATGAACCAACGCTATTTACGGTAAGACGGAATGAATGTATAGTCTTATCTCGTACTTTTATTCCGCTGTGCATGACCGTCATTGTAGCAATCACAAACGTATTCATCATTGTCGAACAGGGACTGTCAGAAGCCAGGTCAACATACGCGTATGGTGACACATTAATGGTCAACATTCTCGAAAGGTGATACAATAACAATCAACATTTTCGTGCAGTGACAGTAAAACAAGTATAACTGGTCGCTATTACAGCCGCAAGGGAAGTAGTCAGACGATGAATGAGGGATCAAAGTCCCTTTAAACAAAAGCAAAAAAAAATTAAAAGACCATCAAAAACCAGAGCTCCATTCAGGACATAAACAAATGATCTACGGGGCAGTAAGTAAAATAAACATTACATTGTTTAAACTAGAAAGTTTGGTTGATATTTATCTGCAAAATATACACAAATGATTCAAGAACAAGCCAGTAAAATAAATACAATATTGCCCAAACTAACAACTTTGGTTATTATTTTTCTGCAAAATTCCATCAAATATCATTTGTGAAATTCTACCAGTATTTTTAATGATATGGCTTAATTCCAACTCTCAAACTTGAGATGCATGCAACGCGAATGATGCGCTCGCCGACTGTCGGCTACCTGCTCCGATCAAACCGACGATTTTCATAGGGAATAACACATGAGTCTTTTCGGAATTTTGGGTTCTGTAATTTTCATCATTCCATCTAAATATACTTGTAACCATTGTGTGTTTATTTATGCTTGCGTGTGTTTATATTCATCAGTTCATGCTTTCAGTGTGAGATATGGAAGTACGTGTTTTCTCGGCTACTGGCTTTGCCTTATGTTCGAAATGTTTCCTCCATTGAAAATTGAAAATTCTTCATGATTTGCACGCTTTGTGCAACACTATAGAATGCCGTTACTTACGATAGGCCGAGTTCACCACTAACAAATAATGCTACCAGTGATTATCGGTCCCTCGTTCGCTTCATGATCGACTTTGCTGGAAAAAAAGTCGAGCTCGCATTACGACTTTTGAAAAACGGCATTAGGAATCTTGTTAAAGGACGTTTGTGAATAGGCCATACTTTCTCGGCTTGCAGGACGTGAAAATTGTGAAGATTTGAAATTCAGCTGCCATTCACTGGGAAAAAATCAGCCCTCATTCATGCAGCGCTAAATTTTGTCGGATTCAATAGCTTAAAATGTGGTCACGTTAGTGTACTTCAGCGTGCGGGACGTGAAGCGACTAGGTCAATAAATTACAGTTCTAAGTGCGGTCTTAAACAAGGAAAACTAAGCATTATTTTTCCCATTGCCCAAATGACGCACAATGAACGTTATGAGAATCATTTTTTGGTATGAGAACAAATTTGTAAAGGAAAGGGAATATTTTAGGAGGGTAGCTATCATGTCAAAATACAGCTTAAATTCAATGGCTTAGCTTAAAACCATGAAATTAAATTGCACAACTTCTTTAGTAAATTTAAAAAATTTAAGATCTCACTTTTTTACTATATTGTGCGCTTTTAAACCGGTTCTCAGAAGTAGCTGTGCTTCACATATTTTTAAATAAATACGAAGGATTGAGTTCTAAAAGTAAATGAAAATTTTTTTCTGCCTGTGACTCATCTTGAACATCAGAGCTCGTCGAATGGGAGTGTAAAAATAAATACTCTCTACTCCATAAAAATCTTTTATTCAGTTCTAAAAATATGAAACAATGTTCAAGTTTTCAAAAACGTGATTTATTATCCGTTTTCATTGTGCAAGCATCTTCCAAAACTGTTTGAAAAAATTCTAACTTTTATTTCGTATGTTCTTAGTTAGGTTTGTTTCAAATGCAGATTAGAGAGCTATCACCAAATAGCTGAAAGAAAATAAGAAAAATCTATACCTACAGATGGAGCACACGACTAAGGCTTTTAGGCAAGATAGCATTTCTTTTGTTTGATAAATTCAGGGTTCGGTAATGAACCAAAAGCAGGAACTTTCATAAGAAAATAATGGGCTAGCACTGCTTTTGTAAGAAATTTGTATTTCTTTCATAATGCCAGGGGAGAAAGGGATTCTCAGATGCAGTGTTTCAACAGGATATTGTTGTGTGCATATTAATCCTACTATACGCCCAGTGCGAGTGATTCGGGGATTGACCATGCTCGATTACATTATCGTTTGATGAGCTTCATTTTTTAAATTTTTTAAATTTTAAAAGAATGCATAATCGCCGTCTCTCAGTTTTAAAAAACTCTTGAGTCTCCAGCACTACAAATATTCCAGGTCATCACACTTAAAAGGACACGGAACTTCCGAAGGCCCCACATTTAATTTCTAAACCCAATACAAGGGCACAGAAAACATGTATTTCCATTACTAGACCAAAGTCGCGTAAAATCAACGACTGGCAGGTGGAGACTTTGCTTCATTTCAATTTTATTTAAAACAAATTGAATTTTAAAGTTGTTAGTTTAGTGGATTAGGTCGTATCACCAAATGACGTACTCCTCTCCGGGCAGTAGCTGCAAACAATAAATACAATTTTCATCACTTTCCTCTATAACAGGACCATTTTGAGCACAAAAAAACGTATTCAAGTCCCTGCTATTGATGTGAGGTTTACATTTGGTGACGCGAGAAACTTGTCATGTTCTCCCCAGTTGCTGATAGGAATACTAAATTGAAAGGTAAATGAAAGCCAAGTATTTTAGCCCTTGCTGCCGATGAAATACTAAATTTAAATATAAATGAAAGCCAAGTACTGTATTTTAACCCCTGTTTCTGATGGAATACTAAGTTAAAATTCAGATGAAAGCAAAGAATTTTAACCCCTGTTGCTGATGGAATACTAAATTTAAATGAAAGCCAAGTACTGTATTTTAACCCCTGCTACTGATGGAATACTAAATTAAAATTCAGATGAAAACAAAGTATTTTAACCCCTGTTGCTGATGGGAGGAAGAACTGCATTTATATATAAATGAAGGCCCAGTTCGTCAGCCCCTGCTGCTGATGAGAAATACCACTTCTAAGAACAAAATAAACGCATTACTGAACTACTTCGCTATTGATAATGGCGGAAACATTTGAAATATTTGAAATAGTTTCACCTCAAATTTTTTCATTATTTCCTGATTTATCAGAAAGAAGAAGCGTTAAATTGCAGCCCATTCCGTCCATGATGGATGATTCTACGCCCCGTCCTGTTGTTCCCCAAACTACGCTCCTCATTCTTCGTGTATTTTGCCGGCGGCAGCAAAATTTGACATGTCTCTATTGGATGGCATCGTTTAAAAAGGATAAAGCTTGTGATTGTCTTTGGAACGAGGCCAGCGGGTCAGGGAGTTGCTCAAGCACAGGCTATAGATGGGATCGTCACAGCCACTTGAAGGGATCGGAAACTTTACATCAGTCCGACCTTGCAATCGTCTGACCTTGCTGGTATAGGGGAATTCTAACATTGTAATGTCATGTGCAATATTTATCTGAGTTCGGGTTGATGTTTTTATCGTAAACATTAAAGTAGAAGTCATAAATAGTGTTAGGAAAATAATTGAAATATTGTACACAAAAGTTTTAATATTTTATTGACGCATGCAATAGTTATCTGCATTCGGGTTGATATTTTCATCGTAAATATTAATTCAGAAGTTATAAATAATGTTGGGATTAGTGACTAATTCAGAGTCTTCTCGTGATAATAATCGACTGCATTAAATGAAGGATAAATAATCCTAATTATATCAAAATTTGAAATCGGTATATTAACCGCCTATATTAGGTTTTAGATTCGTGATTTTTTGTTATTTTCTACCGTTCTTACACTACAACTTTTACCTGGTAATTTTTACCGTGATGGCAATTGTTTGGTCTCAAACTGTTCAAACATTTAATTGCAAAACATATCCTAGGATATTTATGAGTCGTAAAATGTCTCTACACCTTGATACACAGGGTGTCAAACTTAGCAAACGAGCAATTCGTAAGCTTTAATTCAATCCAGTGGCTCTGAATGAATGCCAGTTGACGATTTTCCCCAGCTCGAGCATCGGAAGATGTGATCTAGACGTCCTACCAATATCGTTACTTCAAGGGACGCTGATGTGAGCCTTCAGAGTTCATTCAGAATTCCTTCAATTTCAAAAATGACAATTCTTTTTCAAAAATGTCAATTCTTCTTTCAAAAGTGACAATTCTTCTTTCAAAATTGACAATTCTTCTTTCAAAAATGACAATTCTTCTTTCAAAAATTACAATTCTTCTTTCAAAAATGGCAATTCTTCTTTCAAAAATGGCAATTCTTTTAGAGTTCATTGACAGTTCTTTCAATCGCAATAATTAAGGTTTTAAAATGGCAGTCGCCGATTAGGTTCATAGAATAAGTGACAGAACTAGTCGGAAGAAAATATTTATCTGATACCGTTTGCGAAAAACTGCGCAAAGAATAGTCATCGTTTTACAGAATAGTCATAGTCAGTAACCTTGGTGTAAGGATAATCCTCATTTCTCGATGCAGTAGTGCACAATGTGTGCTTCAATGGTTTTCAATGATAAAATGTACACCCTAATTTCTGCAACAGAGTAAAAATTGACCTTAAATTTGAAGTCTTGAAGTGACGCATTCTCTAACATGTGAATGTCAGGTGTTATTTTAAATTATCTCCCTTTTTTTTGCATATGAATAGCAGGTGTTATTTTAAATTATCTCCTTTTTGCTTGCATATGAATAGCAGAGGTTATTTTAAATTATCTCCCTTTTCTTTGCAAATGAATAGCAGGTGTTATTTTAAATTATCTCCCTTTTTCTCGAAAAATGAATAGCAGGTGTTATTTTAAATTATCTCCCTTTTTCTTGCATATGAATAGCAGGTGTTATTTTAAATTATCTCCTTTTTTCTTACATATGAATAGCAGGTGTTATTTTAAATTATCTCCTTTTTTCTTGCATATGAATAGCAGGTGTTATTTTAAATTATCTCCTTTTTTCTTGCATATGAATAGCAGGTGTGATTTTAAATTATCTCCTTTTTTCTTACATATGAATAGCAGGTGTTATTTTAAATCACCGTCCTAACCTAAAACTTGCGCTTCGTCACGTCATTCATCTGTTCATCGGAAGCTTATGCATTCATACACGTGTTCAAATTTATTTCTCTGCTTAAAGCATATTTCACTTCGCACATCTGTCGATAGTTTGTATTTACTTCTGTTTATTTGCAAAACATTATTGCGCTGTCATGGGTAACAAAACATTTGGAATATATGTACATTTTTATAAGTACTAGTCCATTCGTGCTCTTAAAAACAACATGATGCAAACTCAATTCATAACTTGAGTTTCATAAAATATTCTATCCTAACTTACCTTACCTCAACTCAATCTTACCTGATTCGCTAAGATTCGCTAAAATTTCAATCGATTCAATAACAAATTTTAGAAGCCGGAAATATCAAATAATGGAAGAATTCCTGCGCTTGCGCCCAGTCAGTCAGTAGCTGAGTCAGCCTCAGAACTCAGGGCACGTCAGCCTGAGATGATAACTGCACCTGTGAACATCTCAGCACAGAACTCAGGGCACGTCAGCATGAGTTGATAACTGCACCTGTGAACATCTCAGCACAGAACTCAGGGCACGTCAGCATGAGATTATAACTGCACCTGTGAACATCTCAGCATCAGAACTCAGGGCACGTCAGCATGAGATGATAACCGCACCAGTGAACATCTCAGCACCAGAACTCAGGGCACGTCAGCATGAGATAATAACTGCACCTGTGAACATCTCAGCACAGAACTCAGGGCATGTCAGCATGAGATGATAACTGCACCTGTGAACATCTCAGCATCAGAACTCAGGGCACGTCAGCATGAGATGATAACTGCACCTGTGAACATCTCAGCACAGAACTCAGGGCACGTCAGCATGAGATTATAACTGCACCTGTGAACATCTCAGCATCAGAACTCAGGGCACGTCAGCATGAGATGATAACCGCACCAGTGAACATCTCAGCACCAGAACTCAGGGCACGTCAGCATGAGATAATAACTGCACCTGTGAACATCTCAGCACAGAACTCAGGGCATGTCAGCATGAGATGATAACTGCACCTGTGAACATCTCAGCATCAGAACTCAAGGCACGTCAGCATGAGATGATAACAGCACCTGTGAACATCTCAGCACAGAACTCAGGGCACGTCAGCATGAGATGATAACTGCACCTGTGAACATCTCAGCACAGAACTCAGGGCACGTCAGCATGAGATGATAACAGCACCAGTGAACATCTCAGCATCAGAACTCAGGGCACGTCAGCATGAGATGAAAACAGCACCTGGAAACATCACCCATTCAAGCCTCTACGCAGCAAAGAGAGATCCGAAATATTCATATCTGTGTATATTGCAGTCCAATGATCCGACCTCTCCTAACGCGAACCTCAGTTAAAATGACTCAATATTAAGTTAGTCTCGCTTATTCAACTAACAAGATGCTTGGTTCATGTTAAGAGGATTTCAAACTAACCAGGACTAATTTGTTTATATTCGTGAAAATAAACAAGTGAATGTCGACAGATAATTGACCATAGATGATCTTCCCTGTTTGATTGCCTAGGTTCCAAAATAGGAAATACTCTACCTCTATATGTTAATACTATCCAATTAAACTCTTCATTCAACTCACTTCCTCTGAATAAACAACCAATGACTAACACTAATCTCAATCATACCTGCATCGGTACTCGCCTCTTTTTGTTGTTCCGAAGTTCACAATGAAGTGAAGTGAGTCAATCAGGACAGCCCGGCTGTCGGCAGGCAATAAACGCTTCATAATTTCACGGCCATCAGGTTTGAGTGGCGGACATTTAGTGGAGGTCGACAGGGCGAACAATTCTGCCCGCTCCCTGGTCCGCCTTCCAGTTCGCAGTCCTGCGCAAACTTCGCTTCGAAATTTGCCTGTCTTTAATTTTCCAACTATAGGAATTGTGGGTGAATTGGGTGTTATTTATCAGGAATACTATGCAATGGTTTCAGGAAACTACCTTAAATTTTCAGACAATATTTATGAATTTTTCATTGAGCGTGTTGTGCCAAAAATTTTAAAGAAATTAAGAAGGACCATAATTACGACTGATTAAAATTTGGGTTCAATGGAGAAAACTAAAATTTTTATCATTTCTGATCGTGTAGAAGTAATTTACACTTTTGAATACCTCTTGAACGTAGCGCAAAAAAGGCCACCCTCCGGTGAACAGTTCATCTTCACACACCGCTTCTAAATTTACCTACACTGAGAGAAATTTTTGGCACGCCTGTGTGTCTCAAATGAATATTCGAAATATTTTGAAACACAGTCAAGTATTTTTTTGATCACATATTAAAGTGGTGGAGGGAGTTAAATTACATATTTACGTTTCAAAGGGCTCAATTTTGTTTTGTAGAAAACCGAAATATGTTTGGATTTTGTGAATGGAGTTCAATTACACCCAAAAACCCTAATACCTTCACAAATTTTTCTTTTAATTTTTTAACGTTCTCAGACGCTGTCTGTACATTAGTGTACTCAGTGAACACTCTGAGAAAGTGAAATATTTATGTGAAATAAAATAGACTTACGTTTAAGTGTGTCATGGCTGACACACCTAAGTGCGTCGTATAAGCCCATGACGCACAAGTGTCTCGGTATTAGGACAAAATTTTTCTCAGTGTTTAGAATGATATTCCAGGTATATCCACTCCCTTAGAAATAGATTCACAAAATGCACCAATACACTAGTCATTAACGCCACAATTTTTTAAAACATCTGTCCTAAATCTTCAGTCTTAAAACTCATATGAGCAAATTTGTCACGCAAAAAGTCCAATTCTACTGAGAAGGCACAGTGGTCTTTACTTTACACTCTTACTGAAGAAAGTTACAATTGAGAATCTTTGGCTACGAAAAGACCAATTTGGAAACCTAATATGAACTCATAACTGCACTGATTTTGTTAGACCCTCTACAAACTTTCACTAGAGACTGATTGCTCTGATTTTATTAGACCCCACAATGACCTGCTGTAAACTGAAAACAGTGTTGTTTAATTTTACCCCATTGTAACCTGCTATAACCTCACGATTGCTCTCATTTCATTGGACCCCGCAGTAACCTGCTATAACCTCACGATTGCTCCCATTTCATTGGACCCCGCAGTACCCTGCTATAACCTCACGATTGCTCCCATTTCATTGGACCCCGCAGTAACCTGCTATAACCTCACGATTGCTCTCATTTCATTGGACCCCGCAGAAATCAGCAGATGTGCGACTCGCTTGCGAATGGTTACAGATTGCTTCCAGGGACTGCCGTTTTTAATCAGAAAGTTTTGTACGGATTAACTCGGCGTCAGTAATGAGCTAACTTCCCTCAGGCATCATTTTTTCCACGAGTGTCCAAATTGAATTTTATTTACCACGTTAATGAGACGTCTTGTTCACTATTTGGTTACTGGGGATGACATTTTTGCCTCTATAAGGCAGATTTTGCTCGGTGAATGAAATTTTGTTGTCATAAAGTTGACTTTAAAGTGAATTGAGTTCATTCATATCGAATATGGCAGCTTTAAAAGACTTTTGAAGCAGATTTTGAGAAGGTAAATCGAAATTTGTGGCAATTGTGAGTATTTTATGGTAATTTTCAATCAGGTAAATCAAATTTTGCGCCCATGGAGGAGATTTGGAAGTAAAATTTAGTATCATAAATTAAACTTTGTGGCCATAGAGCAGGTTTTGAAGCTATTACATGGATTTTGTGCAGGAACTAATTATGTACTTAATTTTTTGCTTTCAAGTGGAAACTAAGTGAGAGTTTTGTCTACTTCTTGCAATTACGGAAGCCCAAACAACTTTCTACTCCACAACTGGCATCGCGATAACTTTAGCAACATTGGTGACATTGAAATATCGTGCTGGTCGTTCAGAGGATTCGCTCCTGTTTCGATGATATTCTCATTCTCCCTTCGCGATAATATTGGAGAACATTTCATTCAAACCAAGGTTATTCATGTAGTTCATCGAAAGGTTGGTCGTTATAAGATTTAATTTATGACACAGGATAACAAGGATAGCATCTCTGCAGTAATCAATTTTTATTTTTGTCCATCTTCCAATAGTTAGTCATTAAAAGACCTAAGCTTTACCCCGTTTTTCTTCATTCATATTTTCACTAATTGACTTTAATCACAAGTTTATTTAAAAGCGCATGTACGGACAGTTTAAATGCAACCAGTAGTTGTAATACTGGTAGCAGTGGTGGTGGTAGTAGTAGTGGTAGCAGTAATTCTAAGTTTTAGTACTAGTACTTGTAGTAATGATAGTAAAAGAAAAAGGAGAGTTAAAAAACACACCTAAAATGCCTAATTTTACCCTGCGAATGAAGTGAAAAGTTCATTAGGCTAATCAAAGTTCAGGTAAATAAATGACTGGTTGGGTAATTTTATCTACGTATTCTATTCGCACCCACATGTAGCTATACTCAAATGTATCAACTGTACTAAGCTTAAGAAACAAAATGCTGCTGTATCGCTTTTGGAAAATAAATTGTTGAAATTGCTTGAATTCTATTCTGTCGCTTCGAATTCAGATGCTGTTGCTCCACAGCGGCCCTTTCGCGGCGCACTAGAAAATCCGTCAAATTTAAAGTTCCAGTTAACGCCAGTGCTGTGTTTGCTTGCCATCAAGTATCGTTTGGATTTGCTCAAGTTTGAAGCTTGAACACTTATAAGTCCACATAGCTCCAAACTTCGCGAGAGCTAAGTCGTCGCGAAATAACAGGTGGCAGATTAATAACATTTTCTTCTTCGCTCAGGAATAATAACCTGAAGTTCTTTGATGACGTCGACTTCAGGCTAGGAAAATTTCATTGAAGTCCGCAGCAAAGTTGGCGGATCTGTCCAAAGTTTTGAGGGATTCTTTCTCCGGTGTTTAGAGATGCTGGCGGACGACATCGGTGCCATAAAAGATCAAAAGTTGTAAGGCTATTTGAACAGAGGTAATTGCACATTGGCTAAAGTGGTTACTTTTTGTTCAATTTCTACTTTTGAAGGACTTTATTTCAGACCTGCTCCATCTTGTGACGAGAGGGATTAATGAGTACCAAACGACTCGCATAATTTTGAAATGACTTCTCAAACTTTTCCTTCATAGTACAATTTCTTTCAAGGCCCCAAATGTATAAGATATGAGGAAATGAAGTTTATGGGCTTTTTGGGACAAATTTGTGTGTTTTCCGTTTTTTCTTCTCTCTTGATTTTTTTACTTTGACGGGTCTCATTTTTCATCACTGAAGATGGAATTTCAAGCACCGAAATGATCTGCGAATAAAAATGTTCACTCTAACATTGGTTCTTATTTCTATAATAGGTGTGAGACTTCCAAGAAATTGACCGATTGAGTGCATATTTTAATTAGGAAAACGTGCCACGCATAAATTTCCACTCCGAAAAACTTACAACCCGCCCGGATGTCCGTGCTCGGCGTCTACACTGACAGGGCAGGTTAGGGGGTGCCCCTCTGTATCTTCACCCTCACACAAGAACATAACTCACGATAAGCCCACTTCGTTCTGAGTTGCAATCCTGAATGAAATAGAACTTGTAATCCTAAGTTGAACACGGTCATTCTTACATTCTCAAACCTTAAAATCAAAAATAGCATCGGTTTGATGGTCATATACTGACAGATTCATGATTAAATTCAAAGTGACTTGGTCGCTCTTTTTCAGCTACAACACATGTGGTCTCTTTTCTTAAAATTGTTCCTGGTGTGGATTTGCATGTTCCTACGTAAAACTAGGCACTACTGACGTGTTGGATTTACATGTTCGTAAATAAAACTAGGAACTCCTGACGAATTGGATTTACATGTTCCTAAGTAAAACTAGGCACTACTGATGCATTGGATTTACACGTTCGTAAAGAAAACTAGGCACGATTTATTGTAAAAAAATGAGGTTTAGTTAAATTGTAGGTTTTAACAAAAAAAATTAGTAAAAAATAAAGTTTTTGGTTAAAAAATTAGCTTTATTTCAAAAACAAGCACTAATTTTTAATGCAGCCGTCTGTGATACTCTGCGGCACGTTCATTTGGATTACCTAATTTATAGAAAATCTTGTAGTCACTTTCGTGAATTGCGCACATGAAATATAGATGATTTTCTTTTCAGTCATCATGATTCAAGAGTACAACTTAGCACTAATACTGTATATAACGATTCGTGTTTGCATCACGCAATGTTTCGTTTGAATAACTTTGAAAACAAAATAAGCGTAAACTGTAAATTCATGACAAATCCCAAACAAAGATCAATCCAGATTTTATTTTCAAAATAAACTGATATTAGGTATGCATGCATAATACATTTAATAATCGTTACTCGTATTAGATCCAGTCACACTGACCTACTGCGGGCAGGCCATAATTTATTAAAAGCTAAGTTGTTTACGAAACAAAAGACTGTTGTTCCGCCAGCAAAGTTTTGATGTTTGTAAACAGTGCGACAAGGTCAGGTGTTTTCTGCTCTTCAGGTCCAACTGATAAATCTGTTTTCCGGCAAGCATTGTGCAGGAGTCGCCTGCCTCCGACCAAGTGAGTCAACTACGGCGTGCGTTCCGTTACTGATACTAGGTGAACGCGCTTTAGACAAATTAAATCATTTAAAACCAGATCCTCATGGAAAAGTCGCGCATGCATAATTGTTTAGAGTATTATTTAATTGATTAAAGAATCTTTCTTCGGATTAACTGAAATTTTTGAACCAGTTTCTGACTCGTGTCTCTCACGACTAGAGTGAAACGATAGCAAATTATTTCAAGAGATAAAACAGAAAATTCTCATATGCTGTTCTTTACACTGCAAAAATTTGAAATATTTCACATCAGTCTCTGTCACCGTATTACTTGAGGGGCCATCGCACTGATTTAAAGAGCATTATTTTAAAAAAGCTTTCCTTAAATCAAGAAAAAGTTATTCCGTTTTCAACAAGCAAAACTGTTTGACATTTTTCTTTTAAATTTTTCGAACAAGCTTGCAAAAGTTACTTTAGAATAAAACTAAGAACTTTTCTTACCGCTTCACTGAACGCACAAAACATACCCTCATTTTGTGTGTATTCTTGGCTTTTGTTCCATGTTTTTCGAGGATTGTTGACTTCAACAACGGCGCCGAGATAAAAGTAACGTTTCTATTTCTTCTTTCAGCTGAGCGCCCGTTTTCGGTTTTTGGAGCGATTTTTATCAATGGAAGGCCATAATTGAACTTGCTCTTTGAAGCCAGCCAAAGCGGCCTGGAAAACTCGGCCGTTTGTTGCCTCACCGCAGCAACGTGACGGCTCACAACAATGGAATTTTTGGAGTGATCACCGCGAGCCGGAAGATTAGGCAATCCCGTGCGGCAATAAACCGCGTGATTCTTTTTGATTAATCAAATAGGCTCGGTTGTGATTTAGTTGTGGCAAGTTGGTGCAGGTGATGAAATAATGAAATGATGAATAAAACTGTTTTTAATTAATAACATAGACACGGCTATCATTTAGTTGTGGCATATTGATGAAGGGGATAAATTGATGAATAAACTGCGTCATCGTTTTTGATTAATCAAATAGGTTCGGTTGTGATTTAGTTGTGGCGAGTTAGTGAAGGTGATGAAATAATGATTAAAATTGTTTTTTATCACTAAAATAGGCGCTGTTATCATTTAGTTGTGGCAAATTAATGAACGTGATGCATTAATGAATAAACCTGATGATTGTTTTTAATTAATAAAATAGGCACGGTTATTATCTAACGAGGGAAAATTAATGGAGGTGATAAATTTTTTAATAAATCGTGGGGTTGTTTAATGATAAAAAAGAGGCACGTAGAAATTTATCTGCGGCAAATTAATAAATACCATGAATTAATGCATAAGCCTTTGGATTTTTTATAATGACAAAATAGGCGCAGGTAAGCATTCATTTGTAGGAAATTAATGTAAGTAATAAATTTTTGAATGAACAGTACTGTACGATTGTTTTTATAAATAATAAAGGCCCGGGGAAACATTGATTTATGGCGTACAGTATTAATGAATTTTTTTCTTATTTCTCTTGTTTTGTGAATAACTTTCCAAGCAATATTAAAGTAAGGGAAAATGATTAGGTTTGCGAAAAACTGACCAGAGTTGAAATACATATGTTTTCGCTTCTACGCTCACCAATTCTAATGCGGAAATGAAGTTAATGATCTGGTTGGCTGTACGTGAAATACAGTTCTTAAGCTTCAGTCCACAAATTCAAAAATTGTATTAAATTATGACAATATTTGCATGTTCACATTATGGAATGTTATTTAGTTGGAATGGTCACCGTATTTGATGCGATTTTCATCATCTTTTCTGACATTACTAGGAACTCAAGAATTGACTTATCATTAATTGGGTACGTTTAGTATCAGTATAATCAAACCAACATTATTTTGCGTTATAATACCGTGAAAAAAATATCTTGCTGGTTATGCCAAATGTTTTGAACTTAAATTTTCCTTGTGTTATCCTTATCACCGATGTAAATATTGAATAAATTCAAATTTTTGGCAGTCGCGAATTCCTACATCTTAGAAACTGAAGTCAAACAATTCTATGTCTAATTACTAAATATTAGACAAAGTGATAATTTGGAGGCCGCAATTAAGAATTTCTGAAAACGTTAATCGGCGTCATTCGCAACAGGATAAAGCACTAGTAATGAATGGAGGCAGAACAAAGGAAGTTTCAGCAACAACAGGAGGCAGCTCCAGCACTAACAGGAAACAGAGCGCGAGGCAGCTCCAGCACTAACAGGAAACAGAACGCGAGGCAGCTTCAGTAACAACTGGAGGCAGCTCCAGCAATAACAGGAGACAGAACAGAAGCCGGTTCAGTGAGCGAGACATATAATAGAGATATGTTTCACCGAAACCTAAACTCTTCTGCACTGAATTTCCTGGCATCACGAACATTAGGATTTTAATCTAAATGTGTTTATCACGACGCATCCTCTCTTTTTGGTCGTAAACTATTTTAAAACGCATCTGGTTATTCAGGAATGCATTTCCTGAGTATTTATTTTTGTTTGTGCAATTGTTTTCTACTTAAATTTGTTCACTGGTGAGAGAAGTAGCACTGCTAGCTGCAGTAATATAAGACGGATTAAGTTCTATGGAAATCTTCGTCCAGCGTAAATGCACTACGCATTTTTAGCTGTACTATGAAAAGATTGTTCAGTTTTCGTAAATTTACGAGTTGAACCAACAACAAATGCAAACCATGCATTGGAAAATCGCGCTAATAAAATGCTGATAGAAGAAATAGACAAAAGAGTCATTTCATAATTGATGACACTTTAAACTGCAGTTGCTTCATACACAGAAGTTTTTTTCACAAAACCGACACACTTGTGTGAGTCAAGGTTTCACAAAACCGTTACACAAAGTGTGTCATCAACATACATCAATCGTATATATGTATTGGTGCGCACTTTCGCGTGGCATGGGCTCATACGACACACATAAGCGTGTCAACCATGACACACTCACGCTAAGTGTGTCAACCATGACACACTTAGCGTGAGTTAAAAGTGTTTCACGATCTGAGACTGGCTACTGATTACACTAATTTGCAAACATTATCTAAGTACTTGTAGGAGAAATGGAAAATATTTTAGGGTTTCCAAGGAGAATTTTACTCCATTCACAAAATCCAAACATAGTTCAATATCCAACAGAAACTTTTTCTCCGTTTGAAACGAGATTATGTAATTTAACTTTCTCAACGACTTAAACTTGTGTTCAAAAGAGGTACACCAATATGTATCAGGATTTCTCGGAATAATCGTTTCACTCGAGCCGGTGTGTCAAAATTTTTCTCATAGTAGTTGCTCACAGGCAGTTTAGAGGAACAATGGTACGAGGATTTATGAGGAAATGAAGATGAATATTAAATTAATTTGTACCAGTAATTTTACACAAAACTTATACTTAGAATGCGAAATGAATTCAAATCTGCCGCTCTCAAAAAGCCAAGTACGCCATTTTCACACACACTGGTTCCTATCGCTGTTACAACCCTTCACGATAGAACAAATGCTAAATTCAACACCTTAAAACATGTGCATTTAAATTCCCTCAAGCGACGAGGAGAGCCAAAATGAACAGATCTGTTTCAGTGGTAGACCGCTCGCTTCTGACATAAAATATCGTTTTATACGTCGACGGCATGGTGACCCGCCGGTGAACACTGAAGAAACTTCCATAATATTCGTAGCCGCAAACGGAGGTTACAAACAAAATTTCTACATGCGTACTCGATGAAAATTAAAAAGAAGCGTTCTACTTAATTTCCCGACCCTTTCAAAGTACATAAAAGTTTGAAATTGAGTATATTTTAATTAAATTTTCAATTTCAGTTTAACCCTCAGCAGCTAACGCGTTGAAGGGATTAAAGGCGAGGGAAAATTTTCTGTGTATTTTTAATTCCTCCCCTTCAGCACCTGCAATTAAGGTCCCCTTTTATGCTAACCTTAAAATATGCCATTAAGATAAAACCAGACGTCCCGCACAGCCACTCCGATGCCTCTAAGGTCTTCATTAAGATAAATATGAAATCAACGTCACCGGAGAACTTCACGCAATTATGTTATTTAATTTATTCTTTGTTGATATGAGGGCAGAGGGAGGAACTTGAGGAACATTCTGCAAGGAATTTGGGGAACATTCTGCATGAGGAACGTCTCGCAAGGATGTAATTTTAATTCATTCCTCGTGGATTTGAATGCAAGATGAGGATTTTGAGGAACATCTTGCATGAGAAAATCTCGCAATGATATTATTTTAATTCAATCTTCGTACATATGAGGGCAAGATGAGAAATTTGAGGAACATCCCTCAAGGAATTTGAGGAACATTCTGCATGAGGCACGTCCCACAAGGGTGTAATTTTTAAATCATTCTTCGTGGAAATGAGGGCAGGATGAGGAATTTGAGGAACATCCCTCAAGGAATTTGAGGAACATCCCTCAAGGAATTTGAGGGACATCCCTCAAGGAATTTGAGGAACATCCCTCAAGGAATTTGAGGAACATCCCTCAAGGAATTTGAGGAACATTCTGCATGAGGCACGTCCCACAAGGGTGTAATTTTTAAATCATTCTTCGTGGAAATGAGGGCAGGATGAGGAAATTATTCAAGAGGAGGTGCTCATATCTGTGGGTTATGTCGTCAAGAGAAGTCGTAACAGTACATCATCCCGGTTGATCTGGCGTGTTTATTGCTCGATTTGGTGGACATTACAGCTGTATTTCTGGTTCTAGCATCCTCATATAGAGAAACCCAATCAAGGAATTTGCGAAATTAATACATGAATCAAAGAAACGGGGTTTCAGTATCACTGTATTCTAAATGTTAGCCGGGCAATTTCAAAATCGTTAGGTTTTATTATGTAACAATTGTTACGATTACTGTTGCCTAACATTGTTAATGACAGTCTATAACAGTCTCTGAACATTGTTGTTAATAACAGTCTCTGAACATTGTTTCAACAGTTGGTTCTCTCAACTGACGGTAGACCAAACGAAAGGACGTCTCCAGTGTTGTAAATACTCTGTCTGCGGACGGTGGACACTCTGTGGACGGTAGACACTCTGTCAGTGGACAGTAGACACTCTGTCTGTGGACAGCAGACACTCTGTCTGTGGACGGCAGACACTCTGTATGTGGACGGCAGACACTCTGTCTGTGGACGGCAGACACTCTGTTTGTGGACGGCAGACACTCTGTCTGTGGACGGAAGACCTGAGAACCCTAGAAAAACCTCCGAAAGACGTTAGAAAGCAAAGGCTAGATTAGTTCATTCAAGAAACAATCGTGAAAGCAATTTTTTCAAACCGCCCATTTCACGCCTCATTCTCGTACTGGGGATGTTTGAGAAGTACGACTAAGAACAGTGTCTTAATTCTAGGCAGCGTAAAAGAAAAGTGATATGTAATCTTATAATGAATAATAACTAGCACCATTTTTAGATGAATGTATTACGAATATGTTCCAGCTCTATTAATTTTTAAAGAGTTGAATAGTGTATACATCTTCTGAATTTATAATCGTATAAATTCTATGATAAAAGGAAATTTTAACTATGAGCAAACGTTAACTGAATAGAGTAAAAAATTGAGAAACAAAAATGTGTAGTTTCAAGGGAATCATTATCACTGTCACTAGAATTTCATCTCGGTCACATTCAAAAACGTTATTACACAAATAGTAAGATCTGTTTCTTTTCCTTAATTACATAAATTCGACTTCTTAAGGAAAGTTCGTCTTGGGGATCTAAATCAAGCTTGTCAATAAAAGCTGGCTGGTGCTACCGCTATGAATCCATCCTGTTGCAGACCAGTTAAGAAAATAATTTGAGTTTTCTACTTTCTACAATTCGATCAGAGTTGCTCGATTTGAAAATTATTCGGTAAGATTTCTTTCTTGAGTCAAATTATTTTTATAAATATTGCTGCAACGCTGTTTTCACATTTTTCATGATTGTACAATCTTCACATTGAAAATTTGCCATTTTACTTGAGTTTGTTCGTATGAGTTAGCAATGGTTGCTCTTTCGTAGTCTTCCTCCTCGTACCCACCGCCGAGTCAGCGACGGAACTCGGTGCGTGACACCACAGAACAAGAAAAAAACACTTGTCAGCGAGATTATCTTTCCAAAGTCGTTGCCCCCTCGTCTATTCCACGTTCGAACATTCGAGTAAGCAATTTGCTTATTAGCAATTTCAGTAAATTTACAACTCCGACGCTCAAAGATATTTCGTGTTCGAATATGCAAGTTTGCAGAATTACTTTTTCATGTTTACTGCCGCTCTCGATGAAAAGAATGTGCCGCTGTTTCAATTTTTTTCTGAAAGTAAAAATCCCATAACTGAGTTATTTTTTCCAGATGGGCCCTTCGAGCTAACCATCTGTGCTTTCGCGTAGGGCGAATAATTCCAACTTGAAATTCTTCGAGAGCAACTAAGCTTTCCGAAAAATTTTTTTCCTGTTTCGTTTTCATTTGGAAAAACTATAAATTTATTCATATCAAGTTTGTCTGTTTATTTAGAAAACGAATCTTTTAGTGAGTACAATTCACAAAATCTTTCATAGGCAATTTCTTTTTCATTCGTTTTTTTTAGTATTTTTATAAACGAATTATTATCAATGTACTTTAATTTAAGTTTTTGCTAGAATTTATTCACAAGATTTTGAAAAGTACACGCAGGGGAGCAGGTTCATTTTTGTATTTATCTCAGAGCTAATCTACAGACAGGATTAAAGATGTAATAGGCTTCTGATGCGCTTTCTTTTAAGAGGCCACAGAGTATGCCATTTTTATAAGACAGAGGGAGGAATTTGAAGAACATCCCACAGGGAATTTGAAGAGAAACTACAGGCAAAAGATAATGTTTGTAATGAGCTGACAGAACAAAAACGACCTATCAAGACGCCATTACTCCGGATCTTATAAATGAAAAATTTAAGAAATTTTAATTTTTTAGGTGTGAAATTTCTGAACATTCAGACATGAAATTCGCATCCGACCTTTGATAAAAAATTTTCCGAGGTACATTGAAAACGCTAGCAATTATTTCCCGTTGCATATTGCGAGCACGATTTTAGGTTGCGACAGCGTTCTATCTCTGAAAAACAAAACAGATTTTGAGCGACATTTCTCTGTTTCCTGTCTGCGAACACTTAACCCGCTTCCGGAATTGGAGGATGCAGTTTTCAATTTAGAGGCAGCACTCTGTAAAACGCAGCGTATTTGAAGCGTGCGTTTCAGATGGGACCAGAACTCCGGTAAAATTGCCGGTTTTATCAAAGATTCTTTCGGCAGCTGCGGACGGTAGGCTCAATCATTGAGTTGGATTAAACCAACGTAGAAAACTGAAAGCAAACTGACATTTCTGGGACGAAGGATTACATTTCCGTCATTGCACAGCATATATCGAATGTTTCACTTCTGGGTGGAAGGATTTCACTTCCATCATTTCACGGAACACCATTTCCAATGTTTCACTTCTAGAACGAAGGATTACATTTCCATCATCTCACAGAACATATCGAATCTTTCGCTTCTGGGACAAAGGATGACATTTTCACTAATGAACTCACAGAGCATTGACAGAGCAGATTGTTTTCCCAACTTCAGTGCTCGTTTTCACTCAACACTCAGGGATTTCATGCCGGTTAATATGAAATTCAGAAATCTTTAAGCTTTATCATAACATCCGTGCTAATATTTTTCCTGATTTTTAAAATGAAGGCTTCGGGTAAAATTCAATTTTAAGATATGTGGTCAAATGAACAACAATACATTGGTTAGTTCCAAGATTTTCCCTTCCACGTTATAAGTATTTGGAGAGTATTTTTCATTTCTAGACGCGTGTATCAAAGATTTTACAATCAATAGCTCTAATGGGACTGGGTTGCCTGACCCTCTGAAGTATTGCTACCTAAATGTTAAACACAAAAGCCTGTGTGAGAGTCAGCATGACCATTGAAAAACGACATTTCGCTCACACACTGTTATGATGATGTGTGCCTTCGAAAACTTGCAAAATTCGATTTAGCCTCTTGTGGCAAACTTACTCAATCACTTTTGTTTTTCCAGTGATAAATGCCTACTGAAAGTAATTATACAAGATTTCACATTGAGGAAAGAATTAGGACCAGTGTAAGATTATGCAGGACAATGCATGAGGTGGAATTTTTTAAGGCTCAAGCACACAATTTTGCAGACGCAAACGTTGAAGTATAATATTTAGAAGCTCTATCTTAAGTGAATAAAACGCTTTTATCCGATGAACATCATTTCCTACTCATTTTAACATGTTAAGAAAAATGAATTAAAGTGGACAGATGAAACATGTGAAATGTTGAATCAAACTAGTTCCTTAAAATAAATTAAAGAGCATTCCAGTTTTTCTCAAGAGCTTTAAATTGAAATGACGCACCCCACCCAAATTCACTCCCCAAGATTTCTCTGCACTTCTTCAAAATAAAAATCTCTTAATTGACGCACCGTAGAGAGCATTTTTAGCACCAATTTTGGCACAGTCCTTAAAAGACGAAGCTCATCGCATTTTTGGGAGCGCAAAGTACTCTCGTTCTAAATGAAATTCCGCTCAAGTTTAGCAAGCTTCGTGGCATGCGTCGGGCGGGCTGAGAAGCGGCCACCTCACCCCTGGACACCGACTCAAATTCCTCAGTACTCGTGTTTGGTGTGCGCTCGTGATAATGCGCGTAGTAAATAACGCGGAATTTAACGGCACATTTAGTTTCAAGTTGGTACATTGTAACACATTCATTATATTTATTACAGTCAGCTGTACATATGGCTTTAAGTAGGTGAGTTGTAACACATTCATTGCTAACAGGGGTACATTTAGCTTTAAATAGGTACATTGTAACACATTCATTGACAACGGCTGAACATTTAGTTTTAAATACGTGCATTGTAACACATTCATTGCCAACAGCTGTACATATACGTAGCTTTAAGAGGTACATTGTAACACATTCATAACATACTGCAGAGCATCGACACTATATTTTAAGAATATTTGAGTACTCATGTTTGATGTACAAATACTCGTTCATAATACGTAGAACGCCCTGTAAATACAGTGTATTTAAAGGTATATTTTAATGCAAATGCATCGCAAAAGAATATTTTAATGTAAGTGTAAAGGCATTCATTGCGAAGTGCCGAGCACCATGACTCTGCACTTTAAAGATATCTCAGTACTCTATTTCGATGAATAAGTCGTCTTATATATTGCACTCACACGAGATGTCACCCGCCTCTCGAAACCCGAGTAAAAAGCCATGAGCAGTTAAATCAATTACCTACAACAATTAAAATTATTCATCGCTACACTATGATTACGCCCTCCAATAAATAATTATGTGTAAACTCAATATGTCAATTAAATCTTCATTCCTTTTAATTCTTCCTAAGCGATTTTTCCAGTTTGAGATATTTCTCGCCATTTTTTGGTGCAAGTTTAGAAAAAAGTTGAACAATGAGTTAAAAAGTTTAGATGAACGGATAACATGGAGCTAAGATTCTCTTCAACCTGCACGGAAATTTCCCCCATGAATGTTCAGTAAATTCTAATAGATAGAAGCATCGCACCAGTGTCATTCCGTGCTACAAATGTAGTATGTTGTGAAAATGCTGTATAACTGTGATAGCGCATTGATATTGTAAGGTTTTTTTAACAGAGAAAGTGAAGTTTTGAAACACCTTGAGAATCTGAAGATAAATCTCTCCCCAGTTCGTGTTCAGTTTGGAGGAACAATTTCCCTACTTGTTCCTTTGCGCCTGTGATGATCATACTACAGGTAAGCGCTGCTTTAGACTAACATTTCCCATTTTTTTCAGTGTTATAACTTCGATTAACTCTTCCATACCCATATTAAGCCAGAAGGTAAAAATGATGTGTCGAGATATTGCTGTAAGTGTCAATCAGGATTTCAATTGTCCATTATTCTTGTTTTGTTTTAGATATCCTTTGTTCCTGTGCGACTCCTCCTTACCACGACAGCCCGGTTCAGTAATACTCGTTATTTGTAAAATTAGTTCTAAAGGCTGTAAAATATTCCAGTTTTACGGAATAAAGTTTAGATGACTGGTTTAATCGCAAGTACTTGAAGTATAACCCTATTGTAACCCTCAAACCGAAAAGATACCAAAGCTATTGTACATAGAATAAGCATCACTATTTACCTAGTTCCTTCATTATTCATTCTCTTAACTGAGGCGTTAATCATCCTAACGCACAAAAGACGCACTCTCAACATCTATGTTATGAGCATCCTTGTTATGGACATGTTATACCATGTTATTGTTGTTCATAACATGTCCTTGTTGTTAACATGTTATTAAAATCCTTTATACGTGACTAACTGGCCGCGAGCACCGCTCCCTCGCCTCATACACGCCGGCGCTCCTACTCACAGCGCTTGAAATTACATGATAAATTCAAGGGCGCTGTTGACTGTTTGGTTAAGCGAAGAAGGGGTTTAACTAGATTAATTACGAGCTGATTTCGATATTCCCGAGGCAATAATTACTTGGCTTCTCAATCCGCTTAGCTGTAGTCGCTGTTCCCATCTCAGAGCCAGAAATGCAAGATTGGATCTGAGGTAAGCTGGACCGTAGAAGACATGATGACTTTGTCACATTGTGTATTTCACAGAAATGATCTGCTACGACCTAAATCCATTAACAACTCATCCACATTGTCATGCGAGGGTATTATTTGAGTCATGTAACCAAACGTGTAGAAGGAGTACTAAATTTCGTTCGATTTCTCATCAACACCAAGAACCTTTCTAATAACAAGTTATTGTAATCATTTTATGATATTTTAAATTTATGAATTTGATTAAAAGGAAAAATTATTTAATGGACTATTAAAACCGAAAATTCTAGTACTCTACGGAAGTCTTATTAAATATTTTGAGAGGATATAAGAAGCGAAGTTTTTTCTTGAATTGTAGCTTTGCAATTTGTCGCTCTAAAATTAATTGGTTTATAAAATTTTATCCTACCTTCGGTCAATGTTGTTGGCTTTTCAGCAAATTGTGAATTGCACAGTTTTTTACTGTAACTTGACATCTTCTATGTTCTACATGCCACGAGGGGCTAACCACCACGCACTGGACAAGAAAATGTCATGGTTCGATACCTGTTCAGTACCACCAGTTTTCCATCAAATCGCAACTTTCTTGTAATGAACGGATGCGGAGGGCACGCGAAGAAAAGGATTAGAGGTGAAATTTTCCACTCGTTGAGCATGTTCTTCACTTGCTCACTCCCGGGACTAGGTTAAGAAGTTGGGAAAAAGAAGTTGGGGAAACATTTCTACAACCCGATCGGAATAATGGTGCGATGAGTAAAGACGTTTCCTTTTCCAATGACGTTCTTTTCACTGTTGACGTCATGTTGGGTTATTACAGAGCTTCAACCCTCTTGTAATCAGACTTGAACGTCTAACTGGATATTAAAAAAAATCGTAATACGTCATACTTCGTATATATTTTAATCAATACTAAGAATTTTTGTTGGTAAACAAGATATTGTGAGCACTTTGTGTTCCTTTAATTAACAAATGTAATTAAGGGAAAACTCATACAGCGCTATTTGTAACTTTCTCAAAAAGAAATTTAGTTTTGTAATTTGACTAACAACTTCAATTCGATACAAACCCGTGTTATTCCAGGAACTACTTTTGAATTTGAATTTGTATTTGAATTTTTATTTGAATAGAAAATAAATAATTTATCATTACAAGGTGTGTGTCTTTCTAGCTTTTTTCACCATCTCATTTCGAACGAGTAACTTTGAATTACAAGTTTTCTTACGCTGTACAAAAACTTAGTTCGAGGTTACTTTTCAAGCATTCCGAAAAGATTTCTTTCTCATCACATCTAGTTCTAGATTTTCCAATCTCTGTTTGAAAAAAGGAACAGTCTTTGTGTTTCAGCTTTTTGTATATCCTCTTGTTTTTTGCGCTACCCAAAAATTTCCCTCTTAAACGGATGTTACGCTGATTTCTCGAGTCAGCTTCCCAAAAACGTTGTTCCAACTCATTTTATTCGAAGAACACGGAAAGAAGTGAAATAATGTATTGGTTGTGATACCAAAATCCCATCCCGTAATTTTGGTAGCGAGCTTTTAACCTGCTTTCAAACCCAGCAAGTTCGATAATAGAACGACCATGTACGCAAAATTAGGCTTTTGTTGGCCCGGGGTCTCTAAAAATTGGTGTAGGCGCTGATAATTTTCACTATATTCCATAAAGTGGAACTCTTCCTTTTCCTGCGAGCCGAGATTATTTCTGGGCAGTAAATTTTTTGCTTTCAAAACAACTCTTCCTCAGTGTAATTCAGTGTACAGTTGATGAGGTTTGTAACCAGATTCGTTAAGTGTTACTACGAATTATGCGCATTTAAATATTGGAACTCAGGATTAGGAGATTCTAGAGTGAGAAAGGACACTTTAAATGTTTTAGATAAAATAAATTGTAAGTAAATCTTACCTGCACGAGTCTGCAATTTCGCATGCCATTCAGGATCCAAACTGATGAGCTTTGTAACCAGATTCCTTAATTATATTACCTTGTTTTACGCCGATTTATCTACCGAAGTTCACGATTACGAGATTCTAGAGTGAGAACGGATACTTTAAATAATTTTAAAAAAGAAACTGAACATTAACCTTTCGTGCGCGAGTGTCTGCAATTTCACTGTATTATAGACATTTGAAAACATGAAGGTAAAATAGCAAACATCAATCTTAAACTTCGTCAGATGAGAGACCAATGTTATGTGCAGAAATAAATTAACTAACGATTGAAAATCTAGATAATGTCAAATACCAACAAATTCCACATCACTCTCGCCCAATGAGAGACGTGAAATGGTGTTCGTGTCACCGACGGTTCGAGACCTTTGCACGGCTGCTGGCAACACTGCTAAAGAGAGAGGAAACAAGCAAAAAATTAATGAGAACGATTGAAAATTTGTATGCAAACCACTTGATTGTTGAAGATTTGTAATCCTCTACGGCGAAGAAATTTTCCATTATACCGAAAAAATATCGAAACGCATAATTAGTTCCGCTGTTAACTTGAGGTCAAAATTTGAAAAATTTCAACAGTGAATTTCTTGTATTTTTATGGGAGTGTTTCATCCAAACTATTAAACGGTTTAATGTTTTGCTTTGAATGAAAGTTTGCAATGTTTGCCAATTCATCCAGGAGAATTGTTCCAAAATAATGTTTGACATTAGTAAATGTATTACTTTGGATTAATCTTAGTAATGTTTGTCAGCTCATTCTGGAGAATTATTCCAAAATAATCAAATTTTGAACGTCATTCCAAATTCGAAAAAAATTTTCTTTCAGAGTAACCCACGAAATATATCGTTTTCAAAAACCAAGATCATCATTACGTGAAATGAAGATCAATAAGTTTGTTTCGTAGTTGTTACGTCAAGTTTTTTGTATTTTTCCCTCAATCATTTTTCTGTCTACATGTCACATGGGTATTACGATACCATGTCTAAGTAACAACTAAGGATTAATGTTAAGATATTTTACAAACGAATGTATTGAACATTTCATGTTCAAACTTCATTGCAAATAAACTGTTTTTCTTTCTTTTATTTTTTTTTCTTTTCAACGGATCACCAGTAAAATCATCAGCGCTTCATACTAGAAGTTGATTCGCTGATTCTACATACCATAGGTTGTTCCTCACTTATCAGTCGATAGTAAAACCAAGTGATAATTCCTGGTTTAATTTATTGGTACGCTGATTCTAAATATCGTTGGTTATTCCTGATAGACAAATGTCGCAGAGAAAAGAAGGAGAAAATCGCTGATAAAATTTAGAACTGTTTGAACTTAAACAAAACACAATCATTATTCTGATGACCAATCTTTAAAATCTGATCATTCGATGGGATATATCTTGATCGAAAAGACAAACAAGTCAAATGGCAAACATGATTTCGACGAAGTTGGATAGAATATCGACTGCATCTGTTACAACAAAAACACAACCTGTTCTCATTTTTCAGTTTCTTCTCAGGTTTCCATCACTTTAGGACACACCTTGAAACTCAAGTCCCAAAAAACACCGCAGCTT
This sequence comes from Platorchestia sp. MABIK, assembly GCA_014220935.1. Taxonomy (NCBI): domain Eukaryota; kingdom Metazoa; phylum Arthropoda; class Malacostraca; order Amphipoda; family Talitridae; genus Platorchestia; species Platorchestia sp. MABIK. Next base: position 42,074 of record JACJUY010001325.1, on the reverse strand, counting down.
CACCGTGTTTGCGCAGACTCTCGGACCTAAAATTTCACTCTGCCGAATTGGACTGTCGTCGATGCCGCCAGCAGGCTGAGGTTGTACACACAGCGAAAAGTTCTGCTATAGCCTGAAGCCTACCACTCTACAGCATGAAATCTGCCTCTAGCTAGTACTTTAGGGTGAGGTCTACCACTCTATGGCATGAGATCTACCTCTAGCTAATACTATAGCTTGAGGCCAGCCTCTCTATAGCATGAGATCTACCTTTAGGGTGAGGTCTACCACACTTGAGCATGAGATCTACCTCAAGCTAGTGCTATAGCGTAAGGTCTACCGAACTATAGCATGAAATCTATCTATTGCTAGTTCTATAGCGTGAGCTTAGGCTAGGAGACTGATAGATTTACTTTTTTCCATCCATTTAATTTTGCGGTAAACACTTAATTTGTACATCTCAATTTGCACCTGGGTAGGCGATATACGGCGGCAGACCTCACGCTTTAATTTATACAGTTGCACCCAGCGCTCGCTGCTCTCACACGGCCGGAGTCTTCTCGCTCAACTCAGTTTTAAAATCCAGCATCAGTGTTCTAGTTCAGCGAGTGTTGAAGTTATCTCATAGAAAATAAACTGGTCCCACGTATTCTTTATTTCTAGAGGAAATGACAAGGGATTCCCAAACTAACGTAACTCTACGAGTTTTAAACAGATTCTATTTTAACACTGAAGTAACATGCATCGTGCTTATCGAAATTTTTACAGCCTATTGAATGGGTTTAACCAACAAGCGAGCGAACTTAATTGGGAAAATAATGTCTCACATAATTAAGGTTATTTGCTGTAAAATCTCTGTTCCTGGTTTCCGTGGAGCGCTACGAACTACTAGATGTTACTTTTCATCGATGTAAGCCATGATAACTTCCGAATTTAAAAAGTTCTTAGGAATGGATTCTTCTGAATTAAACTGTAAAGTACTTAGGAACGCGCTAAACATCGCAGTACTAATTTTAAAAGACATTTGCGCAAAAATTTCAGCGTCAGTTCCCACCGGAGTTTCATCTCTTCTAGCAATAGGAGCGCACGTCATCAGCATCAAAATAAAATTGAAGATTAAGACGTCTGTTGTTTCATTCAAGGAAGCTCAAAAAATACTAACTACAAATCATTCTCAAATCGGTGCTACCATTTTTCAGTACCATGTCATATGTAAGCACCCTCCGCTTTGGGTTTTTTTTATCCGTAATTTGAATCATCGAGTTTCACTTAGGTGTGCAAACTGTTCCTGGCTAAGTTCATTCTGTTTCCGGACGGTGTGGAGGCTGGTACAATATTCATTATGTTCTGCATAGTTTTGATATTTAATTGATTGGGACCGTGTTTGTGCCATACGTGAGATTTGAATTTGTTTATCTTGTAAATTTAACATCTTTTCTTTTTTTGTTTCAGCTCTTTATATTGTACAAACTATTCGAAACCGTTTATTAAATAAAGTAATAAAACGATGATGCGTATCGAAGAAACTCCATATAAAATTGCTATTCTAAAATTCTATTCATAAATGCTGCGGCAGTTTTATTTATGACGTCAAGCAGGCAACTTGTTTACTGATTGGAGATGCTGTCTATTTCACAGTTCTGACATTAGATTTCAGTTCATGAAATAACTAGGCAGGTCATTAGGCACGTTGTTTCAATGCATCCTAATTACAGTAATTCCCAAAATCCACGACCAAAATTGCACCCGCGAACCAATCAAATTTTAAATTCATAACAAAAATTTCACCAATGAATCAGTCATATTTTTAATTCGCAACAAAAATATCCCTAACTAGCAAGTCGTGTTTTAAATCCAAAAGAAAACTTTCACCAAAGACCAGGCACACTTTAAATTCACTACAGAAACACCACCGATAAACTAGTCGCATTTTAAGCCCACAAGGGAAACTCAACTGAAGAAGCAGTTATATTTTAAATCCGCAACAAAAACTTCCCTGAAGAACCAGTCACATTTTAAATCCATAACAGAAACTTCCCTGACGGACCAGGCACATTTTAAATTCACAACAGACACTCAACTGAAGAACCAGACACATTTTAAATCCAAAACAGAAATTCAACTAAAGAACCCGTCAGTCACATTTTAAACCCACAAGAGAAACTTCCCTGACGGACCAGGCACATTTTAAATTCACAACAGACACTCAACTGAAGAACCAGTCACATTTTAAATCCAAAACAGAAATTCAACTAAAGAACCCGTCAGTCACAATTTAAACCCACAAGAGAAACTTCCCTGACGGACCAGACACATTTTAAATCCAAAACAAACACTCAACTAAAGAACCAGCCACATTTTAAGCCCGCACCAGAAACATCACCGACGGAACGGTCACATCTCCTTAGAATTAGAATGAAAAGCACCCATTACTTCAAGGCTGTATAGTTGAACCTTTTAAGCTTATAATGACTTCATTTCAGAGCTTTGCCCTCCCTAATTCCTCATTAGGCCTTGAATGAAGACAGCAGCACTCGGAGCTCTCTAACGACTCATCGGAGAGGGGCGGCATGCGAGGCCAAAACAACAAAGCATCAAGAACTGACAATAGTTGTGACTGTTTTGCTGGAAATTGCCTTATCATAAAACATATGAAATAACAATTACCGCATGGATCAGTTGTGGACGAATTTGTGGATAGTTATGACAACACGAAAAACGCGAACAGTTTAACGTGTTTAAATTGTTTAGCGTGAAAAACAGCACACAATTTCAACTCTTCGTTAATCTCTTTGTTAGTCCCATGGTGTTCTTCAATATTCGCTTTCGTGAAGACCTATACTGTATTTTATTTCTGGTCGAATTGGAACTCTGAAGTTCTCTCGAAGTTCAGTCATTTGGCAGTTCCACTCTTATTTTCATGTGGACGAAAACTTGAAGCTAGTGCTTATCTAACGATGGTGATTGTGAAAACGAATACACAAGCGAAAAAAGTCAACAGTAAAGGATTAACCCGCAGTGATTTTGTTCGTTGAAAGCGAAAAGAAATGTCTTGGCGCATGGTGAAAGTGATGATAGAACATTGGGAAGCATCGTTACGGGCATATTTAAGCAAGTGGGCATATTAACAAAATTAATTAAAGCACTTCCTACAGGAATAATGTTTCGTATTGCTAAACTGCGCCATGCTGTAATACGGCAAACTGAAACCACATTGACCATCCATTTGTATTTGCTCAGCCCAATCTCCATAGCGAGTTTTATGAAGGCATTCTTCAGTAGTACGCATACAGCTGAAAAGAATCTCTAATTCTTACCACATAACATCATTGTAGTTGTTCCATCCGCCAGACTCTGTCATAATACTGGTGTTGTTTCCCGGTCTTTTTTGTGAGCACCAGCGTGTCATTTGCGACTTAGACTTCCATAAGATACGATGCTAGTTTTGTCATTTACAATGCCAGGCCGCTAAAATCAACAGCCCTGCCTGCACCGAACGGAGCAAGACCAAAAGTTGCGCAAGCTACTGTCTTCCGACGGAAAATTTGACCACCAAGAACTGGTGCTCGAAAACTTCCCTCTCATTTAGAGACTAAACTCGTACATCCTGAATTGACACTAGATATACTAGACATATGAGTTGTGTTTGCGTTTTGTATTGAAAAAGAGTATGGTGAAATGCACAGCAAATCTAACTTGTGCAAGTTCCATGGAATTGTGTGTCTCCAGCAAGCATGTAATAATATTTGCAGTTTTCTCAGTTTAAATTAAGTTCACGGTCACTCGCTGGTTCTCTTAGATCTTGTTCACGCAAATACGTTAAATATTTATGGAAGTACAAAACGAGTTATTCAATATCTATTATCTTGCACTAACACCATTTTTGTTAGCTCAATTTTCATGTGCACATTTCAATAACACAAAAAGAGCAGTTCTGGCATTTTAAACCTTGTACCAATTGTGGAATATTTTTTCGTTACGATTAAATCTGGTTTTTATGTGCACATTTCAAAGGTACAAAAAGTACAGTTTTAGCACTTTTAAACTCCTATTGGGGAATATTTTTGCCGTTCGATGAACAACAGTTTACCCTTCCTCCATTTACCAAAGGACTAACAACACACACGACAGCAGCATCTCGGCTCCAATGGCAGGAGTAATCAGTGATTTTGTTTGTGTTGGCGACCGAAACTTTGTTGGAGGAATTGGTCGTGCCAGAAGCTTTGTTTTACTGTGACGTGTAATGGAATGTCCTGGGGAGCTCGGGGAATGCATCAGCAGGATTAATTTTGATCAGAAGAACTGGTCCGATCAAAAGCACAGTTACTCACCTCCAGAGTAGTCGTTACTTATATAAACAAGCTTTGTATAAAAACAATCTAATAAAATACCTTTTGAATCATGAACGTGCAGTAAAATAGCAAGAAACCTTTGCGATTAGTTATTAAATTACGTAAAAAATTGTGTATTTGTTTGTATTGTGATTGCAGACGGAAAAATAGCGAAATTTTCACTTATTTTTATTTATTAATTAAGATCTGGAAAAGTCTCCCAGACAGAAACCTAGAAAATCAACCAAAACAAAATATCTTTTTTTGAAAGAATATTGCTCGAATGCTAACTCAGTATGTTGTGACAGCCCCGTTCCATCAAAATTACTTATTTAAATTAGGAACACATCATAATTAGTGTTTGTAAATTGAATAAAAACTACTTACCCGAAGAACACAAGCGACGCAAGTAGGGTCTAGAATACAAAACCATACAATGATCCTAGGCCTCATACTGAAAGAATTAAATGGAAGATTTTGCACTGAAATATTTAATGCAACTATCTGGAATACATATGCGTAATTTATTATTTCAGTTCTTTGACCTTAAATAAGCTAGGATTGAAACTAACTTACTATCGTGTGTTAAATGGAAACTTTTTCTTTCACTTAACACTTTAAACATGCGAGTAAAAAGTTCCTCTGACGCTATTCTCTAGAACACTTCCGATAATTTTATAAACTCTTAAAATCCTCAACGCCCACAACTCAAACGTACATTAAAAAAAATCAAATCAATAAAGGTCTAAATACTACCATGTGTGATTGTGGTACCAAATTTCAGTACTTCATTAAATACAAATACAATGCTTTTGAAAACGCTTCAGGTGAACAGAAACAAAAACTAGATGTCGTAGACAGATATATTTTTCATCAATAATTTCACATGTTTTGTAATACGAACACACACAATGAGCCGTGTCTCGAATTTGCATCCCTGAAGCGGTCGGTGAGGCAATTACTGCTAGTCTCGTAGGCATTACGTTCGAGTAATGCACCTGAGTTTTTTTTCGAATTGGCACTGTAATGAAAGCATTTGTGTCATGAAGTTATTTGCAAACTTCCATGTATGGTCATTGAGACGGTTTCTATCATTCCCTTTACCCTTAAGAGCGCTTTGTTTTTGTGTGAAATGATCAATGGTTTGAAGCCAAATTACACAAGCCCGGCCATTCATGTCGCTAGGAGAAAAAATTCAAAGCCCCTTCCCTTCCCAAGTGTTGAAATGGTACAGGCTCGACCTAGAGTTTCAGTCATTGCATCCTCGTTCAACCTTTGAGAAATGAGTGTACGAAACGAAAGGATCTATTTTAGTGAAATGGAACTTCCATTTATATACATGGTTGTACGTCAGTCAGTGATTGAAGCGCCCATCCTCAGCCCTCAGTAGCAATAGGATCTAATCGTAATGTCAAAATGACGTCAAAAGGACTTCTGGCATCAGATCCCATTGCTAGAAGTACTTCTTTTTTGGACTTCAAGGTGTATGTCACGCTGATTCCAACTTTAGTATTTGAGCGATGCGGCATGACTTTCACCGGGGATAAAATCTCTAGATAAAGGACTGAGAATTGTGATTGCATTCGCATTTTTTAAACATCCGGGAATGTCACAGTGAACTTCAGCCAATGAACGAACTCATAGGGGAACTTTTACCTCAACTGGTGCCAAGCCGATGCCAAGAACGCCGATCCTCACTTGAACGCCATTAAAAGCCAATAGTTTTTCAAAGGAGACTTTACTTTTCATGAAATTGAGAAGCCTTTCAATGCTTTTGATTTCCGTTTTTTTACAAATTGACTTAGTGATAAGGGCCGTGTAGCCTTAGCATTATTTTGAAGAAAGTACAGCTAGAGTGGCACGCTTAATCTGTTTCAAATTCTGAATGCGTCAATTCCACAGAATTTTCAATAAAAATGCGCTCCCACAGATGTCGGGTGGATGAGCATAAAGACGAGGAACAGAGATAGCAAATTGGAACTTTTTCTGGCTAAAGCCACCAATTTTGAGTTTTACCAAATTTAATTACGTCACCATGCTGCTGCTGCTGCCAGGTGGTTAGGTGGCGTGTTCGACAAGAATTATAAAATATTCATTCAATTACCTAAAGATGCAAAACTGTAGTCTGGTCTTTTACCTTAATGTAAATCAGAGCTAAACTTGAGATTCAAAGCAATAAAAATCTCTGAACTGTAGTATCACTAGCTATTTTATAACGTTGTTCACTACAAGCCTTGAACCATTTAAGTGCATCACTTGAATGGCTTCAAGAGAAGAAGTTCCCTCGAGGGATCTTCAGAACACGAGGACACACAAACCTCCTTTGGTGGCTGTTTGCAGCAGCTTGATCGTCATAGATTGCGGCAACTTTTGCAGCTGTGAGAGCAACGACAAACTTTGCAGCGAATTTGTTACGAAAACTTGAAAACGAAAGAACGGTCTCCCTCTGCACCCGCTCTGCTCGTGCTGCTAAAGGACGGTCTCCCTCTGCACCCGCTCTGCTAGTGCTGCTCCAGAACAGACGCGCGTCTTCCCCAGTCAAGTGAATGCCTTTTGTATCAAGTGCGACCTACACAAATTTTCTTTCACTAAATTTGAATTTTTTTAATTCGTATCTATTACATTGTTGGGATGCGTTGTATGTTGGGGTGCATTGTATAGAACGTTCTACTTCAGTTTAAGTTTATTATTTTTTTCATTTTACAGAACAAAAACTTTCATATGGACAAAAAATTGATTGGTTGATGAAAGAGTTTCCAATCTTATTTATCAATGTTTCTCTATCACAAACTTTGATTTTAATTCCAAAATCGAGCAAATTCATATCTTTAAAAGTTTCCTTGAAATCAGCAGAGAGTTCACGTAGAATTAGGTATCATGAAATGAAACTATTAAGTTGGTTTAATGAAAAGTATTTCACAAACATAGAACAGTTCTATGGAAGTACTTGACGCATGAAAAATGAAAGGATTTAATACGTTTGGTTTATACTATTCGCCCCTAACTTCACACCGCTAAGAATATTCCTTAAAGCTGGCGCTAGCAATCAGGAAATAATCCTCTTCAGAATAATTAGTCTTTTTACTGTTATCTATGGTTTTTAAAGGTGTAGGTAAAAATCAGATACTAATCACCCTCTAATTAATTAGTGTTGTTATAAGTAATTGCTATTTTTGTAGCAAAGGGTAATAATCAGGTACTAATCACCCTTCAATTAATCGCTATTTTTAAAACCGCAAGCAAAAACTGAACTGGATTACCTCACATGGTGAATCATTTCAAGTCTAACATTCCAGTTCTGTTGATGGTATCAAATAACTTTAAAAACACTGAAAACTAAAACCATTCTTGTGTAGGCGATTTATAAGCAGCATTCTCTAGTAGGGATTTTCTGAGCGAATACATTTCTGAAGACTGTTTTTCTGAGTGAGCAGCACAGGTCGCCTTGCTCCAGCTGTCCCGTCTGGCAATGCGATACTGCAGTCAATTGATTTTTTTAACTAACGCGAGGAATGCGACATTCTATCTGGAGTGTCGTCGCCAAAGGCTCGCTCCAGTTATTTTACTTTGCCGAATGCGGCCAAGAAACGATACACGGACCGTGTCACTCTTGGTGTTGTGATTTACGAGTTATAACTCTGCAGCGTTCGGAAAAATGGCTAAATGCAACCGTTGGATTAACCAATGAATACCCCAGGTTGGATGCGTGAATGTATTGTTAGCTTGAACACTTTGACTGCGGCAGGTAAAACCAAGGTATAGTATTCAACTCAAATTTAAAGTCAATTTTGGTAATCACGGTTGAAAAAAACACACATTTACTTGATCAAACCTTCATGTAGTTTAAATTTAGTATTTATAAAAATTAAGTTTGAGACTACTTGTTGTTCAGCAGCATTATGAAAACTCCCACAGTGACCACCGGCGACTCATGTTGCAGTTAAAGTGTTAAAGATGAAATTTATACGGCCCACGCGACGCTTCTATTGCCGTCGGTTCCGTCAGCTCAAGAAGTGAGCCGTAAGGGAGAATTGACTCTAGGAGGAAGTGTTAACCCGTTGACTTCAATCGCTGCAAATGCTATATTTTTTCAGAGTTCTTATTGTGAGCAAAAATTGACACACATCAAAAAAATTGTGAACGCACTCCAAAATATTATTATCATCATTACAAATGAAAATATTCAAGGAGTTATACATGGAGATTATATTTTCGAATTAGCACCCGAAATTATTTCTTTAATGCATCCATCAACTATTACTGTTAATTATAACGACTATATATTCTCTCAGAATCTTTTAGACAAAACACTTGTAGTTTTTAATGATGAATGCTAATCAAATTGGGTTTTGTCCTTTTTTTGTATTCTTCATTTCTGATAGAATAAAGGAATTTGTCATAATTACTGTCATTGGACATAAATAATTGTAAAACATGTTTTAAATATTTGAAATTTGTATTTGTAATTGAAAAAAAATGTTTTTCATTTGTAATTGAAAACTGCAGAAATTTGCGATTTTTAAAATATTTCGAAAAACGTATCAGTGTAAATGCGTTCATCTCACAACACCGGGTTAACAAATCAACTCTTTAAAAATGTTTTCTATGAGGATAAATACTCTCTAAAATAAGAAGAATTGAATAAAAACGTTTGAGTGTAAATGCGTTCATCTCACAACACCAGGTTAACAAATCAACTCTTTAAAAATGTTTTCTATGAGGATAAATACTCTCTAAAATAAGAAGAATTGAATAAAAACGTTTGAGTGTAAATGCGTTCATCTCACAACACCGGGTTAACAAATCAACTCTTTTAAATTTTTTCTATAAGGTTATATACTCTCTAAAATAAAAAGAATTGAATAAAGCATTTTGTTAGAATGACATACATATTAGAAGCAGAAGAAGACGCAAGACCAAATTACCTTGGCTGGTAAAACTAGCACTGTACATTTCAAAGAGATGTTTGTTTTTTGTACATTTTTTATACTTGAAAAGGTTAGTACTGCACATTTCAAAGAGATCTTTGTTTCTTGTGTCTGCTCCAGATTCGTGCATTGTTTCTACTTGAGAAGGCGACGCATTAAGCAAAACTTGATTACATTCCGTTTCTGTCCCTGCGAGGCTGCTCAACAAAGGACCTCAGACCGCACACGTGGAGAGAGACGGCTACGAGTTTCTCTGTTATTTCCCAACACAAACAAACCATCAGCGTAGAGATCTACAAATGTTTACTTTCAAGAAGATGCTCAACTTTTGAATGCTGAATAAAAATTCAAAGACACGCGAGCATTTCAAGTTTTCCGGGAAGTGAGTGACAGCCTTTGTCGCGCACCTTGTGTTCGTGCCGTGTTTGAGTTTTGTGTTGCCCATGCTGGAACAGGATCACTGAAATTTATGCAAATTTCTGTACAACTTTAAGTCACAGAAATGGTAAAAGAAAAAATGAACTCTCACGTTTGACTTTTATGTTGCCCATGCTGGAACAGGATCACTAAAAATTTAAATAAAGTTTTATAGAACTTCAGATCGCAGAAATGAATTGAACTTCTTGTGTTTCTGAAAATAGTTTACATGGACCAGACAGTCTCTTTCAATTCGCTTATTGTTTTCCCTATGAATGACTTGCTACATCAACAGCATCTTTAGCTTCATTAATTTCTTTTCTTTTCAATAGAACTCTGATAATTTTGTTTGTTTTTTGTAAGATGGTATTTGTAGTTGATTGTTTGGTTGTCATCGTCCACTGTATGCATTCAGTTGAAACACAGGGCAAAATTCCAGTTGACCCAGTGTTCTGAAATGAAATTGGAGAATCAATTTCGCTTTCACATTGGACCAGTTCATTGTCTTCTTGGTTCGACTTATAATATTAATCTCACCCACTGTGTTCTCAATATGGTCTCCAACAAATGTTCAGTTAACAAAAGATATTTCTCACAGATTCTTCAGCAAATAACTCTTGAATAAGTTTTCAAAAAGAACAGGAATTTTTTCACCTCCCCGCAAAATGTCATCAGCAAGTATTTTTAGATGGAAGAATCCATTATAAAAACAATCTAACCCAAGAAAGCACAGCAGTATTTAAAGCCGCTGTGCAAATTCAACGAAAAATCATCAGAATAGCAAGAAAAACATACTCACGCTTTCTAATCAAACAATCTCCAGCTTACTTCTGATCTGAATCGTCGTTGCGAGAAGTGATAAATTATGCGTAGCTTACAAAAAGTATAAAACGAATTGTACTTCACACTCTATTTTAACCACTCTATACTTAACTTCACTCACACTCTTCACTCTAGCCTTCTCTATTTGAGGGCTGAAGTGGGACTGCTGTCAATTGTTGGGATTCTTCTGGAGTTCGAATATGAAGCAACGTTACTCTTTAAATTATAAAAATAAAATTAAACAAGGGGAAGTCCCACTCAGGAATAAGCCAGAAGGCAGAACTCCATACCTTGTGAACATCAACAATTTTGACAAGTAACAAACCTTTGTGCAATTAATTCTTTAGTTCATAGACTTTACTTTCGCAAGTTTAATGGACAAATGATTTCTCTTTCCTAAGTTATTTCCAGAGCTGGCTTGAATGTGGTTCTAGTTTACGATTTGAGCTGTACGTGACGAAGGAATTTTGAATTTTCCTGGTGGAATAATTAGTCATTTTGGACGACCAATAAAGATAATTTTAACCGACTAATTTCAACGGCAAATTTTGATGTAGTCAAGCCCACAAGCATTCTCTATACATTCGATACCAGAGATTGTAATGAAAAGCATGAAAGTAAAAACTTCATGGTTATGGTGAACTCATATTGAACACCGTATTTCCTACTCAAAAATTTGAGAAATAATAACTCAAATAACAAGTAACATAATACTTCAAAATTTTTAAAGTTTATTCTGGGAACAAAAGTTTCATTCGATATGACAGGCTTTAGTTTTGATGACGACTTCTAGGTACTTTCGAAAGCTAGTCACGAGTCGAATAGCTTATGTCTTTTGATGTACTTTTTAAGGGCTGGGATGCGGTCATGAGGTTTCACACAAACTTTGGACTCAATTTGTGGTCAAAATTTTCAATCTAACTGGTTCAGGTCAGGCGAGTTCGGAGGCCAACATTCTTTCTCCCAGAATCTCTCACATGATTTGTTAAGCCGTCACCGACGCCGGTTAAGTGAGTACACAGTTTTTATCGCCATGAGAGAGGGAGCCGAATATCGTTGGAACACACGCTCCTCACTTGGAGCCGTACTCTTCATCCATGGAATGATTTTTGTTTTCAAGACGTTGTGGTGGGATTTGGCATTTATATTTACATTGGCGACGAAGATGGAGGTAAAGACGTCACCCTCACTGGAAGCTATGCAAAGGGTCATGACTCTGGCTGGTTCTTCGAAGACATCGTCAGCTAGACGTTAGTGCTGGGAGGTTAGTCCAGCAATCATTATCTCTTTTACAAGCACTGAAAACTTAAAAAATTTCTCAGCAAAATAGAACCCAATGGTTGATAAGTTGTAATTTAAGCAGTTAAAAACTATATTGCTACTCAACGAACGAACTTCTTTTTCCTTATCAATTGAGAGATACTGCATACCTTGTGCATACGAGGTTAGGCCCAGGTCTATGATTTCAATTGTTGCAATGCCAACGAGCCTTTTCATAGCCTTTGTCGATAATGATATGATTGGATTAGCTTTGCCGCTTCTTTTGAGGTCGGTTAAAAAGCTACATTTCCGAATTTAACATTAACTCGAAGTGTAACAGCTGCGCAATCCTAGTATCCTGTCTGCCTGAGAGACTGAAGGAATTTTGGAATAATGGCTGAGCTTCGGCTCGCGCGACGAAGTCCACAGATAGCTGAACGTTTTGACTTCTCCATTGCGTAATGTTTATGTAACGGACTCTGAGTGTCAATGTCTGGCTTCAAAGATAACTAAGCATTACGGATGCAGTTCAGTGTTGTCAGCTTTTCAAAGGATCAGAATACACAACATTTTTTTCATTTTACGGATGTATCTGAAAGACCCAGGTTTAAAAAATAAAACTCTGCAATCCCTCTCTCTTGCAAGACATAGCACTGATCTCTAAAACAATGTAGTGCAAAATGCGTGGAAGGACTCTCTCGTACCACACGACCATTAAAAAACTTTCAAATTAATTTAGGCTTGATTTAGGCTTTTCAAAAGCATGCCATGTCTTCAGCTCTCTCAATGCAGAAGCAGTAAATTGGCTAAATCTTGAGTGTTTTGAAGAGTTTTCATCAAATTCCTAACCAATTATTTCTTATTGATGATCTCTACTCCAGTAATCGAAGACATCTCTGACATAACTATTTAAACTTTATTCAGGAAAGAGCTAGGATTCCCAGAAACATCTGGCCGGGGACTGCACACCCCTGGAAGTGATGTTGCGCTGTTATTGCTCTTCAGTGCCATTACCAGCGTGTTTGATGATACTTCTGCGTCAAAAGACATAAGACAAACTTTTTAAACAAATGCCGGATGTATCGTTTGCGTTGTGTTAAATTTGTTTTCAATATATTTAAATCAAAACTTTGCAAGCTTTAGACTAGAACATTTTTGGATACGCAGTGTCATGACCTCGCAGAGAAATTCGTCAGGGCCATGAAATTTATTCATATTCTCACAAGCATTCCTGAATCCAGAATCTCTAAAACTGTAATTTGCCACGAAGTTAAGATTTTCAGTTTCAGGAGTCATGGCTAAATTTTTTGCGTCCACTAATCTTAATTTTTCTAAGAGCTTTTAAGTCCGAGTTAGTTTAACAATTTCAATGAAAGTCAACCAGCGAGAGGCGGCAACTGATAAAATATTATTTTATTTGGGTGGAGTGACCGTTTAGATGGACGAAAAATTTATCAGGCCCCTCAAATGAGGAATAAAAAATGTTCATTGACCCTTGAAGCAAAGTTTAGGACGTCACAATCTTTTTAAGTTTGAGTGAACAAATCTTATGAAAGATTAAACATGTATAAGACCCATGTGTAAATGGAAAAAGCTTTGGTCTTGGACCACAGCATGAATTAAAATAATATTTCCAAGTTTGATGAGCTTGTTCAATTTATATTGTCTGACATCCTAGGTTGAAGCTAATAGAAAATCAGCCTTGTAGAGGTCAGAGCAAGAATCAGTATTCAAAGGCTGGAGATCTTCTTCCAGTCTCTGCAGCAGCAAATATCTTCACTTCTTCGAAATCCGTCAATTGTGTCTCATTTGAAACACAATATTCGAAAGCCTTGAGATTGAATCAAGACATCAGAATTAAAGTAAAAGTTTTGTCATCGTTGAGAGTGATATATTTCAATCCTAAATCACGAAGATTCAATGTTCTGAACTGCAGCATTAGCGAAATTAGACACTGCACGAAGACCACGGCGACATCATCTATCCTGTAAAAGAAAAATGTCATGATTCCGATTGACGGCATTCCCATGAAAATAATATATATCAAAAGAATATCCAATGTCAACGAATTTCATTCCTCCCAGGTATTTTACGAACAGCGAAAATATTCCGATTAATCTGCTCCAGGTAATAAAGAAACTTTTGGTACCTAAAAAGCGGTCAAATTTCAACGCGAATTCTTGCCTCAGGCCGACGATCCGCGCGAGCCAAAGACTCCCCAAGAAGTAGTTCGGAAATGAACTTTTTGAGAATGCCGCTCCGGGGCTCAGCTATTCCAATCATGGTCCACTTCCGCTCTCTTTTAAATAATTCTTACCGAGCAGACCTCACACTGATTACTATTATGGTCTTAAACAAGTTCTTATAGAAATTTGCTTGGCACCAAAATGGTTAAATGAAACCTTCACCTTAGAGATTGAGGCCACGCTAGCAATATAAATCCTTCTCCTCCTCGCTTAGTGACTCGTCTGAGACCAAACTAGCCATATGAACCCTTCTCCTCCTTGCTTAGTCACTCGTCTGAGACCAAACTAGCAATATAAATCCTTCTGCTCGCTTGGTCACTCGTCTGAGATCAAACTACTCATCATGTGAGTAGGTGAAGGGTTCGTATTACCAGTCTGGTCTCAAACGCGTCACTAAATGAGCAGGTGAAGGGTTCATATTGCTAATTTAATCCCGAGCGCATCACTAAGTGAGCAGATGAAGGGCTTATACTTCCAAGAGTCTTCCTTTGAAGCCTGATCAGTTCTGTCCAGCAGTCCTAGAGAGTTTGTGATACAATAAGTGAACCAAAAGCGCACCCAGGTTTAAAGGTTAATTACTCTACGGTAGGGTTCTCAAAGTGGGGTCCGCGGATCCCACCGTGGTCCGCGGCACTTTGACAGGAGGTCTGCAAAATTTTACGAGTTCAACAGTGGATGCAGTTAAGGTATTTATTTACAGCTTTCCATAACTGTTGATATTATCAAAGAGTGAGTGCAATGTATATATACATATATTCCTGAGGGGAACACATGTGAAGGAGGTTCTCAGCTTATTTTTGTGTAATGAAAGTGGTCCTTGGTTGAAAAAAGTTGGAGAACCCTTGCTCTACGGTGACCATATTGCACGTGTAAATTATATTTCCTGCCACCAAAGCCTCCAAAAATTGAACCGTTTTAGTCAGCTCACTTCTGCAATTTCTCTCTCAGCACTACTATCTGCTAAAGTGTTCGGTACAATTTTATTTACACTGTAAGGAGAAATCGAATTCCGTGTGAATTTCATCAAGTTTATGAATCATTGGGCAAGCATCCTATCAATTTCCATATACCGTTTACCCGTGCACCAAAATTGAGAAATTTGTCTTTGTAGCTGCCTCAATCATTGAGGAGCATCTTCTATCAATAAAATTGAATGACCGATCAGAACATCCCAGAAATTTACTTTTTTCGGTAGGGGCGTTTTCAGAAAATATCAGTTTCCAATAATACCATATATAAATCTTGAATTTGGACAAACTTCTGATGCAAAACGAACATAATTTTACTTCTTCACTTGATGTTTTAAATTATTCAACTATTACAACACCTTAGGAGTATCTGCTATAAAGATATCACAAGCTTTTTCAAAACTCGACTATCTAGAGATAGTCCAAATAATACAAAAGCACTTAAAGCATCCCGAATTCAACAACCTTCACTACCCATCACGATCACATTTTCGACACCTCCCGAAGCCAGTTTAGCATCTGCGCTGAAGGCCAATGCGTACGAAAGACCCAGTCACATACCTCGTTGACAACTGAAGTAAGACAAACTCGCCGCCATCGCCCGTCAGATGAGCCCCCTGCGCCGCCATCACTCGTCACACGAGGCTCCTGCGCCTCCATCGCTCGTCACACGAGCCGCCTGCGCCGCCATCGCTCGTCACACGAGCCGCCTGCGACGCCCTCGCCCGTCACACGAGCCGCCTG
>JACJUY010001325.1:0-26254 GCA_014220935.1 Platorchestia sp. MABIK | reverse complement strand
CTGCGCCGCCATCGCCCGTCACACGAGCCGCCTGCGCCGCCATCGCCCGTCACACGAGCCACCTGCGCCTCCATCGCCCGTCACAGGAGCCGCCTGCGCCAATTTTGCGGCCGTGGCAGCCTATGTGGGGAATGAATTCTGAATATTGCCCCCATTGGGCGAGCGTAAACGCCCATGTTAATTTGTATTGGCGCGAGTAAATGTGATAAATCAATTTCCTCTGTGTGTTGAGAGATAAATTGACTTTACTCTTTCGATTAACTCATGAGACAAGCGATGAGTGAAAAAAAAAATTTGTATTTCTGTTAGCTAGCTTTTTAAAAATAAATCCTTAATTGTATAGTTATGCAAAGTTCTGCAAAAGCAAAGTAAGGCTTGGAGCATTAGTTGTCTAGGAAGTAGTACGTGTACTACAAAGAATGCACGAGGGAAAATAAAAACAAAATGGTATTAGGAGAATTCTGAAATGTCCTTGATTGATAAGAACTGGGCTTTGTTAACATTCAGGAACAGCGGATATTCCGCTAGGTTTCAAATTCTGTAGGACAACAAACATTTTGAGCCTCAAAATAACTCGATATAAATTATTCGTTCTTAATAGAAAAATTGGACAAATGTTCAAGAGGAAGTATTTTTTTTAGATAAAATAGGAGTTCCAGAAATGCGACAGCCGAGACAGCCCAATTGATCTTCCATCTTCTTATCGGCAGAATGCAAGCGCGGACAAGCAGCATTCATCTAAACAAACACTAATTATTGGAACGCGTGAAAACACAATGGAAAAACAGTTAATTACTTCTGGTAAACATGCTTGCGCTCGAAATCATATATCACTAACAAATATTTGTTTTTGTCTTTTGATTAGAACATAAAAAGCTATAGCGCGATTGATTGGGAGTAATTGGCTTCTCATAAGAGTGAGGAGTTAGATGTCTTTGTAGATGCGCGATATGGGCTCAGGCAACTGAGCTGCTGAGTTGCCAGTTCAGCTCGATTACCAGTCAACTGAGCTGCAGTGTTGCCAGTTCAGCTCAACTACCAGTCAACTGAGCTGCTGTGTTGCCAGTTCAGCCCGACTAACAGTCAACTGAACTGCTGTGTTGCCAGGTCAGGTCGACTACCAGTCAACTAAGCTGCTGAGTTGCCAGTTCAGCTTTACTTTTTCACTCCAAGAAATGGACTGAAACCAAGCAGCTGGATTCTGCCCAACTCAGCACAGACACAACTGGTGCCACTTTAGCTCAGCTCCTGCTCTTGTTCCCCTTCAGCTGGTACCGGCATTTCAGCTGCAGCATTCGACGGCATCTTGTGTCGAGTCTACCGGTTGCCAGACTACTCGCAATTCTGAGACACTGATCGCCTTATTCTATGTCATCTGAGAGAGTGGCAACAACACGAAGACTTATAACATGAAATTATCGCTTGAACATATACTAGCTAATTCTCACCAACACCATTGTGGCGCAGCAGAGCTTCAGGTTGAATGCAATGCTAACGTCGAATGTCGCATCGAGCTCCTCAATATCAACAGTAATGTTCATTCTGCAATACCCAACCTGCAGCGACGCACAGGCTTCAATGCACGACAAAAGAAATGCTAATTCAATGGATCTTGTGGACCGTTTATTTTTGTTCATTGGAAGCGAGGGTCAGACGCTGAGATCAGCACGTCTACACTTCAATGTTCTTGTGAAGCATCTGTGATGCGCAACTGAGACGGTTTGGCTACACGATCTGTTGCACGCTGGGTAATGTTGTGTTCAGTTTGCTTGTGGTACAGTGATACAGATCAATAATAAACATCACAACCATTTGACAGAAATACATGGCACATCGCACTAAAGTTTAAGTCAAGTTTATAAACGTAACTCCCGTCCCCTCTCGTAGAAATATAAAATGCAGCCAGTGAAACCACGATGCTGGAGACGCAGCCCTGATTTTCTCGAATGGGAAGTGCGCCTGTGAACTGGGAAGCCTATTCACTACCGTATCTAAACGAGACGCCTAATGTCTTTCTTTTTGGGAACTCGTGAAGAGAAACCGAAAGCCTTTGCATGGCCGCCGTCGCACGCATTTTCTTGCGTACGCCGTCGAAGCGCGAAAAGAAGCTCGCGACCGGAATCAAATTCTGTGTTCTTTTTTACGCCAGCGCTGGTCGACAGACCGGGACGGTGAGCTGAGGCAGCTCAGGATCTCTTTTGGGAAACGAGCCTTAATTCCAAATTGAAGGAGGTGAGTTGTGGAGCGCGTGGATCATTGAATGTGGTATTTCTACTTTTGCCTAGTTATTGCAGTGGACTCATCACCAATATTTTGCAATGAACAATTGCAATGAACGGATGAGTTTAGAATGTGATAAATTTTGCCTATTTTTTGGAAAATTTACGCAATTTTTCAAGCGTTATTATCACCAATCCGTGTACATTTATTAATAACGAATTCCATAGAAATGCAAGACAGTCCAGTTTCCTATAAGTTAAACATGACGCTCAGTTTGGTTTTCTAACCGCACATTCTTGCATCCGAAAAAAAGTAAGGCCTAACATTTTTCAATGTTTACCTAAAATATTTTAAAATTTCTATCAACATGAATCCGATTGAGTAAATGAAAAATTTGATCAATTGGCATTGAAATGCTTCTTTCTGCTGTCATTTTTATCTTTGCTTTACGAATTATTTACGATACTTCACTCTAATTTTTACGATTGCATTTCTTTTCCCTCACAGGAAAAACGCTAGATAACGCCTATCCATGACCCTCTTTTCTGAGATCACCGTACGGCAGACCAGCGAGGCCGTCGCTGGCCAATTCGCTAAAAACCATCAATTAAGTTTCAGTCCACCACAGCTGCATCTGACGGCCCGACTTAGTCTTCGCCTTTATTTTATGCCCTAATAAAAGACTGACGTGCTCTCTGCTGGAAATGAAGAATTTAAGTCAAAGGATGGCTAGCTATTTTGTAATTTGATGGCCGGGTGAAGCTAAAATACGGTTTGATTGTATAGATGAGATGAAATAGTCTAATCTTCGCTAATCATGACAAAAGTGTTCTAAAAAATGGATGAAAGAAAGCTTTGTTATGTATGGAGTTAAGGAATGGTTCATCTATGCACATAACGTGTTCCCTCAAAGACTTGCACACAAACAGCAAGTTAGGAAATAATATTTTTAAAAAGGTGAAAGTCGAAGAAGAAAGTAAGATGTGCTGAAAAAAATAACAGTAGTGAATCGAAAAAAAATTTCTGTAACAAAACACAATCGTATTTTATTTGAACTAATGAAAACCTTCCTAACTCTCATATTGGGACCTTACATCTTCCCTTTGGGAGTGCTTATTCCCGTAGATACAATAGTAGTATCCCTTGAGGGGCTAAAAGCTTGTTTGATGAATGATATGCAACGGCTACTCGTTGCATGGCGTGACTGAAGTACGTCTTGCAGGCAATGTGTTTTGGAATGCAGGTGCAAGTAGATGATTCAGGATATTTTCTCAACAATATCATTAAAATAGCCCGTAAGAATTCAGTGCTAAATTTCATTGAAAAATCGATTTTTATTTCGCTAAAGCTTCAGTAATTTTCTGGGTACAAGATCCTCCAATATATTTTCCTAAATGCAGCAGTGCAAACTTGAAACCCCGTGGAGTGAAGTCCAAAAAAAAGTTCGCTGAGTAGCGATTCCAATCTCGTTGGTAAAATACGCTCGGCACAGTTCTGAGGAACGCAAATTCATGTCGTGTGGGTGGAAATTAAATCTGTTTCAGTAAATTTGATAATGAAGGTGGACAGTTGAATCTGAACAGGAGCGATGAACTTCGAGTACGCTATTCTGTTTGAAAATCGAATTGCAAGGACAATATACTAAAATATTACACATTCATTGTGTTGGGTTTGTAGCTCATGTAGGTAGATGGACAAAAAACCTAAGAATTAATAATGGGAGTTCGAATGGTTGGTTCGAGCCCAATAGTGAGAGCTGGTAAATAGTGAATAGGACAGCTGAAGTTCGAGTGGTTAGTTCCAGCCCAGTAGTGAGAGCTGGTAAATAGTGAATAGGACAGCTGGAGTTCGAGTGGTTAGTTCGAGCCCAATAGTGAGAGCTGGTAAATAGTGAATAGGACAACTGGAGTTCGAGTGGTTAGTTCGAGCCCAACAGTGAGAGCTGGTAAATAGTGAGTAGGACAGCGGGAGTTCGAGTGGTTAGTTCGAGCCCAATAGTGAGAGCTGGTAAATAGTGAGTAGGACAGCGGGAGTTCGAGTGGTTAGTTCGAGCCCAATAGTGAGAGCTGGTAAATAGTGAATAGGACAGCGGGAGTTCGAGTGGTTAGTTCGAGCCCAATAGTTGAGCTGATATTTAATGAATTGAATGGAGAGGTTCCGAGCTGAATTGGTCGAACTCATTGGCATTTTCTCCAAGTATTTAATGATTTCCAATCCTTTAGGGAGGTAATCCTAAAAACGCTAAGCCCCTTTGATTCAAGGTTCTAATTTTTAATAAAATGATTAAGCGATAAAGTTATGAGCCACTGTCTGTCTGTCTTTATTTCTAGTCGGATATAGTGAATGATTTTCTTCCAAGATCGGATACTTTTGATTAAACACGAGACCATCAGATTTTCTTGAAATAATTGAAGCATTGTAAATACAACACCGACCCTCTCAGTCACAATAATGTTTAGTCCCAATGATATTTAAGAAATTTTTGGCAACCTGAACCGGTACCAGCGATCAAAATGAGGCAATGCACAATAGTCAAATCTTCAATGGAACCAAGAAATTAGTTTTCAAAGGTTACCGGAGCGTATATTTCTGAGATCATGGCAATGGCTCGGAAATTTTCAATGCCTTGGCAATGTCCTCTACCGTGAGATCGTTACCATCTTTCATGGGCCAAAAACGGATTTTCAATAATAACATCATCGGCTGCTCGCGCATCTCGGTAACCCCGATCTTTGAGCACCAAATCATCATAAAATTCAATTTCAAATTCCTTGGTGGAATTCCATTGCAAAACGATTGTTGAACTAATCGTTGGGTAGTTGCAATAGAAGTTTTCTATTGAATGCAGGTACCAATTTATGCGACACTTGTGCCATTGTGCTCTGGAGACTCTGCAACGCCTGTTATTGCTGCTGCGGCCCAGTGCACAGCGTCGGAACAATTGCTGTGTGATTGAGGAACTCAGAATTGAGGAGGAGCTTCAAAGCATGTTGCGTGTGGAGTGCTAAAAAGGGATCGGTGTACGAGAATAAATATTATATGAACGTTATTTGGGGATCATTCTGAAGCTTCATCAAAAGTTTCTCCTGCGTCACGCACCGCTGAAATTGAGCCCGTGGGTGTAAGTGAACAATATAGAAAATAGTGGATGAGTGAGGACCCGTCGAAGAGCTATCAGCCTTGCTCTAAATGGTGTTCAATATGAGAGCGATGCCTGCGATATTGTCCCCTTCTCAAATACAAGGAAAATAAAAGGGTTTTAAAGAAGGAAGTGTCGCACTCACATGGAATCAGATACGTGCTCGTCATTGCTTCAAAGTTGGCTTTAAAAAAAGTAGCATTACTTTGATCCAATTTGCATGAAAACGATTATCCCGACTCTTAGGCGGTATACGCGGTTTATTTTTCAAATAAAAACTATTAATGAAATTAATTAAACCTAATGAGAACCCATCTGAAAAATAACGTAGGTCAGTAATAGATAAATAACGGCTTAGATGGACGAAAATATTACTGCAGAATTAATTATTGAGGCACACAAAAAGGAGCACAAATCAACTCAACTGGTGCGAATATCAACCAAGAAATAACCAAACCTAGTAGAGGTAAAATGGAAATCAACAGAATCAGTTTTGAATGAAAAGATGAGGAAGACGTTATTATGTCATTGAATGATAGTAGGAAACAAAGTCAACATGATGAATAAGCGTCACATAATGATACTTGGAGCAGCCAACGCGACTTTCTTTTGAAGGTTAATGTTAGGCCCCGCGCCAGCATGGATATTCTCGTATCTTTGTAAATAATGTTCGTCGAAATTTAATTCGAGTATCATAGATACTCCCTAAGCCCCCTTGAATCCGGCTTGTCCGAAATTCGGGAGAGCGACGAAAAGAAACGCGCTCTCTGAATTTCGGAACCTCCTAATCTGCTATTGAAATCCTCTGCAACTAAAATTGTTTCCTGCAAATAAACTCTGAAAATAAACCGAGTACTATCTTCTCCGAAAAGAATACTGGCTCCCAAGAAGGACCAGCATAAAGAATTATCAAATCGGGCCGAACAGGACCCGCCCACCTAAATAATCTATCACTGGCTCCCAAGAAGGACCAGCCTAAAGAATTATCTAACAATTGGCGCCGAATAGGACAGCCTAACAAATCTAATAAGCATATACCTAACAGTTAGAAATTTTCAGAGTAGCTACTTTTTGATCTTCAATAATTTAACACTCGAAGCTTCGTCTGTTTCATTCATCAATTAAAGTTACGAGTGCAACACAAACAATCACGGGATACCAACACAAATGAACGAATAAGCGAACATACTCAAGCGAGCACAGTTACAAAGTAGTGATGGCATGGGGCTGGTGACGTTGCAAGAAACAAGACTCAGAAAAAAAAAATTTGAAATAAAAAAGAGCCAATCGATAATAAATGTACACCGAATTGAACTACAATTCACAACAATTAACACCTGCTGACAAAATTTAGACGACAAGTTTTAGGGAAATAAAAAAGAATTAAATGATAATCTCGTTCAAACCAGGCTCGGGACTGCGTCCAAGCAGATATCATGCACTTCTGAACTAGAGCGTAATCGGTACACATTATAGAATTATTTTATTCTTTATACAACACAAAGTTGGATCTTTCTCTGGATCTTACTTTCTATGAGCTGGATCTTCCCCTGGAACTTACTTTCACTTTGACATTCACAGCAAAGTAAAACATTCTCGATTAATCTAATTAACCACTACTGGCTGTAGCTTTATGTCAAAACGAAAAAAAATTAATGATCGAACTAAACTTTTCTTACGTCTCATAAACACTTCAAGTTATGAAATACAATGACCCCATCTTTAGTAACTACAACAAACCCATAAATTTTTATTTAACAAATTGTCTGGAAACTGTTAGAAATTTTGAGTTCAAGAAAATTAGTTCATCAGAAAATGTTCATGTGTCGTGTTGTGGGACCATTTTGCGGTGAGGCTGTGAATACATAATGCTCAACATAATGTTAAACACAGTTTTATATACAATGCGCGTATATATTTTAACAAAAAATCTTTTCATCATTCTTTACGACTTACCTGCATAGGTAGCTTGCGCTGCCTGAATCTGTCGAACTATGGGAAAAATTGCACATTTTTTGCTTGAAGTTACGAATTTTTCGCTTGAATGTTTCAGAAAATTTTACAGTGAATACTTGTTAAGAAAGGTTCTCATTGAGACATCCATGAAAATTAGGATATAATTTTTGGCTGATTCAAAAGAGAAGCCACGCAAGGAAAATTTTTTTATTTCAAGACAAGTTTTTTAGATGCTTTGCCCAGTTTGTGCTTCCTCTGCAACAGAGCATTTTTCACTTCGACCCGATTTCTGAAAGGCTTTCTTTATTATTCAAGCTGAATCAATCTCAGATGATCGTTATTCTCAAACGTGGTTTTAATTTTTATTCAATAACCTCACACTTATCATTCTGTGAAAAAAAAGCCGAAATTTACGTTTAAGAGGTAATCTCAGATGATCGTTATTTCAAAACGTGGCCATGAGTTTTACTCTAAAAAGATCACACTGTGAAAAAAGTCGAAGTTTGCGTTTAAGAGACATTGTCTCGAGAAACTTAGAAGACAGGCCACCACGGCCACTGTCGCGGGAGGTAAACGAGACGGGAACGTCTGCATCTAATTTACCAGGAGCGTGGTGGTGGCAGCGGCGTGCAAGGAAGTACCTTGCTTCCCGATAAATTCTTTCTCAAATATCTAGTTCCATTAAATTATCGTCACATTTTTCGTATGCAGTGTTAGTTAAAAGAATGATGGAGTTATTGAAAATGGAGATAGAGCGACAGTAATTTACTTAGGAAATCGTGCTGGACCGAAGTAGGTTGTGATAAGCTGTCCTAAACAATGATATTGGAAAGTTAAAAACGAAAGCTTCCTCACATAAAGAAATTTATTGAGATCTAATGGAGAAATTTAGCCGTTTTGAAACCTGAGCTGATAACACTGCAGTAAATCGTGTACAATTTACTTTCTATTTTTTGAATTTTTTATTGAAAACATCACGAGCATTCCAGATCTGCACTGCATAATTTCATTCCAGTTAATTTTTTACCGGCATTGTTCAAAAATTATTTCAGAATACTATTCAACGCTGTGGTGCTAAGCCCAACAGAATGATGCAACTATTGTATCTATGGGAATTTACCCTCCCAGGGGGAATATGCGAGGTCCAAAGCTGAAGGTTAGGTAGGCCTTCCTTTTCTTTGGAGTAGATTTTTGTTTCGTTACGGACCTTCGTTTCATTGCTGCCCTGTTTTTCAGCACCTATTACTTTCTTTTTAAACTTTTGTCTTCTTTTATTAGCTTCTATCTCAAAGGACTGTTACTATGTGCAGGGAGCCCCGTGTGCGAGCACACTTTGTGCATAAATTCAGCGTTCCCAAAATTTCATACTAAACGGTGACCATCTCCTTCCTCCTTTTGGAATACCTTTGTCGTGGTTAGGGAGGCTTAAACTAGCGTGTGTGATCATCCGTGATAATAAAGAACTTTTTTTATAACAAAGTTTTCGTCCAGCACCCAAAATACAATATATATTGCAGAGATAGTTGATGTATAACACTCATTTAGTGCGTGTGCCGGGTAATGAACGGAGTACTTTACACGCAATTTTGTATCGTCTCATTCCTGCTTATTCGCGCAGATCTAGTAACTCTGCACTTGTCAGAATTGTTCGAAAATTGAATGAGAATCTCAACAAATGATCTAAAGCTCCAAAAAAACAATCGGAATAAACAAAAAATATTAACTTAAATCAATAGGTACTTCTTTACGAAGTTAAAGGAACACTTGTAATATAAAATGAGTTAAGTATCAACCATAAAATCCAAAAATGTATACATCTTCCAACAAAGAACAGAAAACGTTCCATGAATCAAGGTGTATTTCACTATTTTGATGTTGCAACTTACCTCAATGACCGCTCCTTGTAGTTAGCATTGACTTCACTCATCAATGCGTCCCTCACGCTTTCCTGAGTGAGGGCATTTGTTTTGATTTCGATTGAGCTCTGGTCACACAAAATGAAATGACACTGGAAGGCTTGAGTCATGCTTCTGTGGTATGAAAACGGTGTTATTCATTTTAATGTGAATTGGTGTTTTTTGTTGTATTTCCGAACAAGAAATCATTTACGTGGATTAGCTATTCCAATTTTAACTGCTGGAATATAAAACTTTTCTTTGTGAATTTTTTCTGAGTTGTATATTTTTCCTTCATGAAATCTAAGAATGGGAGACTGGAATACAGCAACGCAAAAAGGACAGAGAATTAACTGAAGTCTATTTTTCGAGTGACTTCAATTAATTCCAGAGAAAAAACTAGTGCTAAAAAATAATGAAGCTCAAACTCCAGCTACTCGGCCAGCCAATAACGTGACCAATAAATATTCATCATGTAAGATTTTAGTCCCAAATGAAGCTAAAAATCAACACCCTATCAAGTATATTTTAATTCAAAATTTTTTTATTGCAGTCAGAAGCATTTTGTATTTATTTAAACACTCGTTCCTCACTAGAAATGTTTTATTGACTTAAACATTTGTCATTTACTAGTTGTCAATACTGGTCAACGTAGAGGCGAAAACTTCTGCAGAGCGTCGCAGCTGTGGTGACGGCGGGCGGTAGGCTAAGAGACGATTTCAGTGCACTGGTCAGCTCTCTGGTTTGTTCTGCGAAGCTCTGAGGGGACATAGAGCGCTGTAAGAAAAGTCTTTTTTAGTGTGTGAGCTGCTGTGGAGAGAATAACTCGAGCGAAGAAAGTTACCATGAGGTCACTGTAGGTGAGGAGAATACATGAGGTCACTGTAGGTGATAAAGCGAATACCATGAGGTCACTGTAGATGATACAGCGAATACCATGAGGTCACTGTAGATGATACAGCGAATATTATGAGGTCACTGTAGGTGAGAAAACGAATACAGTGTCACTGTAGATGAGAAAGAGAATACCATCAGATCATTGAAGGTGAGAAAGAGAATACCGTGAGGCCACTGTAGGTGAGAAAGAGAATACCGTGAGGTCACTGTAAGTGAGAAAGAGAATACCGTGAGGTCACTGTAAGTGAGAAAGAGAATACCGTGAGGTCACTGTAAGTGAGAAAGAGAATACCGTGAGGTCACTGTAAGTGATGAAGCGAATACCATGAGGTCACTGTAGATGCGAAAGAGAATACCATGAGGTCACTGTAAGTGATGAAGCGAATACCATGAGGTCACTGTATGCAAGGAGATGTGCGCGATGCTAACAAACCTAAATTAAATGACGCTTCCTGATTTAATTAGTTCTTTTTGCGTCAAAGTTGTTTCAGATGTTACACGAATTGATAAAAAGTAGGTTTTGAATTCTTTTAAACTGAATAACTGAAAATCAAGTTCACTTTCTGCAATTTTGATGACTTTCACTCATTTGAAGACTTTGCTATCAAAAACTGTTGGGGGAACTAAATTGTCAAGAAATGAATGATGACATTTGTGCACTGGCAGAAATTTCAGCTGACTGGTGCACCTTTTAACAAAATATAAGGGATGAGTCCACTGCAATGACTAGGCAAGAGTTAAAATACCACATTCAATGATCCACACGCTCCACAACTCATCTCTTTCAACTTGGATTTAATGCTCGTTTCCCAAAAGAGATCCTGAGCTGCTTCAGCTCACCGTCCCGGTCTGTCGACCAGCGCTGGCGTAAAAAAGAACACAGAATCTGATTCCGGTCGCGAGCTTCTTTTCCGCGCGCTTCGACGGCGTACGCAAGAAAATGCGTGGGACGGCGGCCATGCAAAGGCTTTCGGTTTCTCTTCACGAGTTCCCAAAAAGAAAGACATTAGGCGCCTCGTTTAGATACGGTAGCGAATAGGCTTCCCAGTTCACAGGCGCACGCCGAGAACATCAGGGCAGCGTCTCCAGCATCGTGGTTTCACTGGCTGCATATTATCTTTCTACGAGAGGGGACAGAGTTATGTTTATAAACTTGACTTAAACTGTAGTGTTGTGGGCCATGTATTTCTGTCAAATGGTTGTGATGTTCATTACTGATCTGTATCACTGTACCACACGCGAGTTGAACACACCACTACCCAGAGTGCAACATATTGTGGGGCCAAACCGTCTCAGTTGTGCATCACAGATGCTCCACAAAAACGTTGAAGTGTAGGCGTGCTGATCTCAGCCTCTGAACTCCTCTTCTAATGCACAAAAATAAACCGTCCGCAAGATTCACTGAATTAGCATCGGTTTTGTCGTGCAAGTTTGCTCGCCGCTGCAGGTTGGGTAATACAGAATGAACGCTACTGTTGGAATTGAGGAGCTAGACTAGACGTTAGCATTACTTACGACCTGAAGCTCTCCTACGCCACAATGGTGTTGGTAGAATTAGCTAGTTCATTTCTAGCGATGTTTTAATATTAGTTTTTCTGATGTTACCTCTCTCTCAGATGACACAGAACTAGGAGATCAATGTCTCAGAACTGCGAGCGTGGCCTCAGCTAGTTTTGTGAAGTGAAATGGTCCAGTCTGACGAACTGTAGAGTGGACTCGAAACAAGATACCGTCAAGTGCTGCAGGTAAAATGCCGGTACTAGCTGAAGTGGAAGAAGGGCAGGAGCTGATTTAAAGTGACACCAGTTGTGTCTGCGCTGTGGAGTGCAGAATCCAGCTGTTTGATTTCAGTCCATTTTTGGAGTGAAAAAGTAAAGCTGAACTGGCAACACAGCAGCTCAGTTGACTGTTAGTCGAGTTGAACTGGCAACACAGCAGCTCAGTTGACTGGTAGTCGAGCTGAACTGGCAACACAGCAGCTCAGTTGACTGGTAGTCGAGCTGAACTGGCAACACAGCAGCTCAGTTGACAGGTAGTCGAGCTGAACTGGCAACACAGCAGCTCAGCTGACTGGTAGTCGAGCTGAACTGGCAACTCAGCAGCTCAGTTGCCAGGGCCCATATCCCGCATCGACAAAGACATCTAACTCCTCACACTTTTGAGAAGCCAATTCCTCCAAATCAATCGCGCTATTGTTTTTTATGTTCTAATCAAAAGGCACAAACAGATATTTTGTTAGTGACATATGATTTCGAGAGCATGCATGTTTACCAGACGTAATTAAGTGTTTTTCTATTGTGTTTTCACGCGTTCCAATAATTAGTGTTTGTTTAGATGAATGCTGTTTGTCCGCGCTTGCATTCTGTCGATACGAAGATGGATGACCAATTTCGCTGCCTCGGCTGTCGTATTTCTGGAGCTGATAATTTATCTAAAATAAATACTTCCTCTTGATCATTTGTCAAATTTTTCTATTAAGAACGAATGATTTATAGCGAGTTATTTTGTAACTCAAAATCTTTCTTGTAACTTGTTCTGTTGTGGGTTAAAGAAATAGTTCTTTTTTTCCTTTTGTAGCACACACACAACTTGGTGAACAGCTCGTGCTGAGATCTTTATTTTACTTTTACAGAACTTTGAATGACTGAAAGTGCAGGAACTTTTTGAAGAAAAGTAGCTGACAGTAACATGAAACAGTTTCGAAACTTGAGTATTAAAAGTTGATTTTGTCCCCACTTGTCTCATGAGTTCATTGGAGAAGTAAAATCAATTCATCTTGCAACACACAGGGGAAACTGATTCATAACCTTTACTCGAGCCAACATAACTTAACATGAGAGCTTTCGCCACCGATTTGAAGGCCACCGTGAACCCCCATGGCGACAGTCTTCGCTGGCCTTGAATAAAGGCCACCGTGAACCCCCATGGCGACAGTCTTCGCTGGCCTTGAACAAAGGCCACCGTGAACCCCTAAGGCGACAGTCTTCGCTGGCCTTGAATAAAGGCCACCGTGAACCCCCATGGCGACAGTCTTCGCTGGCCTTGAATAAAGGCCACCGTGAACCCCCATGGCGACAGTCTTCGCTGGCCTTGAATAAAGGCCACCGTGAACCTCCATGGCGACAGTCTTCACTGGCCTTGAATAAAGGCCACCGTGAACCCCCATGGCGACAGTCTTTGCTGGCCTTGAATAAAGGCCACCGTGAACCCCCAAGGCGACAGTCTTCGCTGGCCTTGAATAAAGCCCACCGTGAACCCGTAAGACGACAGTCTTCGCTGGCCTTGAATGAAGACCACCGTGAACCCCCATGGCGACAGTCTTCGCTGGCCTTGAATAAAGGCCACCGTGAACCCCCATGGCGACAGTCTTCGCTGGCCTTGAACAAAGGCCACCGTGAACCCCTAAGGCGACAGTCTTCGCTGGCCTTGAATAAAGGCCACCGTGAACCCCTAAGGCGACAGTCTTCGCTGGCCTTGAATAAAGCCCACCGTGAACCCCTAAGGCGACAGTCTTCGCTGGCCTTGAATAAAGCCCACCGTGAACCCCTAAGGCGACAGTCTTCGCTGGCCTTGAATAAAGCCCACCGTGAACCCCTAAGACGACAGTCTTCGCTGGCCTTGAATGAAGGCTGCCAAGGCATAAAAAGTGAGTTATTTCTTTATTTTCAGATTTTTGTAAAAATTATTTCTAAGTAACTCAGACTGGTCCTTCAGAAATTTTGATTATGAGGTACTTGTACATTTAAATTCATGTTAATTCTTACGGAATTATTTTCCAGTGATTTAAGAGTAGAGTTTTAACTATTTAGTGAAGTTTTAACTTTAAACGTTCTAAAAACATACAAAACACACCATGAACACAATTTAAACGTACGATAAACACCATATTTGCGTGGTAGAACATGCTTCGTGTTGTTTTGTTCAATGTGTACGCAGGTTTTGATTCTTTTGAATAGTCAGTCCACACTGATTTATTTTTAAAATTTAAAGGTAAAACAGACAGTCACGTTCAAGAAAGAGAGTTTACTTCTGTGCAATATTACCCAGTTAAGGCATGAACAGAAATAACTGCAGGGTGTTCCATAAACTCATCTTTTGACTGACGATTACTCTTTTATTTTTGGTTTTTGGTTTTAATTTCAGGTGCAACCAAATTTTCTTTTATGTCTTGCATTTCTTAAATTTAATGTTCTTTGCCATGATTTCACTCATTTGACTTGTATCTGTGTCAAAATCAAAAGCTTGATTTCTGGGCAGTCAAGAAGGGAGTACATTTTTGGGACACTGCACATGAGTGTTTATGTACTCGTATACTTTCTAATATTGTCCCTGGTCGATACTGATATATGCATCAGCATGAAACAAATTCGAAAACTTAATGAGACGAATTAATTACTTCTGGAAAACTACAATATAGTCATTTCGTTGTTTTTTCCAGTTCCAAACAATAGGATATCGACTTTCCCGTAGTAAATTAAGAATATGATTTGAAAAGATCTATCTCAATTCTCCTATACTTGGAGCACCTCATTAACCAGTCAAATTGCGGACGTCGAAATTACACCGAATCGAAGAGCGTATTTTAGGTTTTTATTTCATTTTCGTTCTTCGTTTAACTTTTTTGCTTTAGTCCTTTAACTTCAGAGCTGGAATTCCATCAAAAATTACTGGAATTTGAATAAAATTACGAAGTTTTTGTTGGTATAGCAACGCTATTTTCTTGCGAGAGCATGAGAGCAAGAGGCTTCTTCCAGTCTTGAATTTTTGTGGTGTTGCCATTCAGTTCCTTATACGTGATATTCCTTATACGTGATATTCCTTAAGATTCCTTATACGTGAAAACTACATAAATTATCTCAAAAGTAATTTGGTACATTCAAATCCATTATTGTTAGTTGAATTGATTGTTACTCTGAATGAATAACTTTCCTTACCATAATAAAAATTTCCTCATATTGTTTATAATTTTGCCACTGTCAATTTGAGTTATTTACGGAGAATAATATCACCAATTCAGTCATTCAATACGCTTTTTAAAGGGCGTGTATGTGTGTGTGTGAACAATAAATATTTTAAAATATTTTCCATTTTCGAAATCGAAAAAGTACATTTGAATGATAAAAACGAATGACAGGAATAATGAATAGAAGCGTTGTTTCAAAGTGAACATAATTATTGTAAGTTATATTATTGAGCATATCTTCACCTCAAATTAAAGTTTGATTTCCATGCCTCCAGCGTGTCAGCCTCTCACCAATCCGTAATAAATCCAGCGTGATGAAGATGAAAACGCCAACAAAATTTTGAAAGCATCTCTCAACATCAGCTGAATTATTTTTCTTTGAATTGATTTCTTTTTTAAGCATTTTTCGTTAAACTAAATTACAGTATAATAGATGGTTCGTTAACATTCACGCACCAGTTGAGCTATCTAAGCGAAGTCATGCTTATTATATAGGCCCTTGCAACTCGGCAAAACCTTTGGAATTTCTGACCTTGGAAGACAATTCTGCGTTCGATAATGATTATTGATGGCTGCTTCGTTCGAATGAAGTTGGTGTGCAAATCCAGCTTTACGATTGCATCTACGAAATATCATGAAGCTCGAGCATTTAATATTTTAGTAAACTATCGAAAATTTGCGCGTCAGAGAAATGACCACTCTCACAAATTGTAGTGGATTCCCTTCACAAGGAGCTGTTATGTCACTGTCACTCTGTCTGATTCTCACTCGCCGTATGCCAAGAGTTTGGAGTTAAAGTAACTTCCACAACTTTCGCTAATAAAGTTAGACAAAAATTTTGCGTACTGCCAACAGTAACTTACAGCCTTCACTTCAATTTTTACACAGTCCGACAAGTTGTTCATGCCTTGACTCACGGACATATGAAATATGTGAGGGAGAACAAACGAATCAAATCAAGAGCCCAACCCTCGAAGAAACACAAAGATGATAGAAAAATAGCATCAGGGAACGGCGGAAAAATATCTGACAGGTGAATGAAATTCGTAACATATTCGGGGCACCAGACTCCTGAGGTGCCAAGAGAATTCCAATTACGCGTTTTAACAGCATCGAATGCGGGAGCAAATAGAACGGCTATTGAACGCGCGTGCGTGCGAAGAACATTCTGATGCAGGAGCTCAAACACAAGATTAAAATTCCCTTGAAGCATCGAATGGCAATTAGGTTTTGATGATAGATGTTCGTGCTTGACACGAAGCAAAATATGTGAACCGTCCCCGACGTATGTGTAGCAGAGGCAGATATTGAATATTCTCCGCACGCGGACACCATGCACGAACTTTCGCGAAGTTTTATAATCCAAAATACTTGAATATCGAAGGAAGAGCTCAGCCTGGGTGTCTACTAGTGCTGCGTCTTGAATGTACCGAAATTTACAACGAGAACCGTTATTTTGTTGGTAATTATTTACGTGGGCGTCATAAATACTATAAATTCTTTAGATTAGATTACATTAGATTAGTTAGTTTAAGCCTACCTAACAGCAACAAAGGCGTTTCAAAAAGAGGAAAGATGAAAGCACCATTTAGTATGGGGCTTAGGAAATGCGGAATCTACGCACAAGATGTGTTCCCTCACAAGATTTCATCTAAATAGTAAGTTAAGAAGGAAGTTCTTGAAAAGAGATAAAAGTTGAAGAAAAAATCAGTGGTGCTGAACAACAGAATGGCAGTGAACTGAAAAATGATCCTTTAGAAAACAAAAATCTATTCTATTTTAATTGAAAGAACACTCACTTATCTTTGAGCTTGCGACCTCACATTTTGCCTATGGGAGGGCTAAATTACAAAGAGACAATGCTTGTATTCCTCTGAAGGAGTGAATCCTTAAAAAATCATTTTGGTGGTGAACGGAAGATTTACGACGACTTTATAATAATTACAATTCGATTCAAAACATTCATTAACAATTTTGTGTCCCATTTACCCAAAGATTCTCAATTTAAATCCTAGTGTTATATGATTTTTGAGTACAAATGCCTTAATTATGACCTCAAATGCTTCAATTTAGACTCAGATTTCGACATGCATTCTGAAAATTATCATTACCTACTGTTGAATTTGGAATAAATTATTTCAAAAATTACTTGAAAATCGTTTTAAAATAGCGCATGCAAACAATCGAGAGGTTTTTTGTTTCTTCTTATTGTTTTTACTAATGAAAGGAGATTCAAACACTCATTAGTATTGATGTTATGATTTTCTCTTCAGCACATACGGGCTGCGAATAGTACTTCATTGATGTATAAAGTTTTTAAATAATAAAATTCGAAACCAGCAGTTGTTTTTACCAAAAAGGAGAACAAAGAACACAACATTAGGCATGGAACAGTATATAACTAATAAAAAGCATCTCTCTTCAATTAAACGTTAATTTAATTCACCGATTCTGACATTACTGTTATTGATCTTGAATACGAATAAAAATAGGATCTGATCGCTTTAGACTTAGGAGACCCACCTGGTGCGGTGAAGGAGGCTGATCAGAACACCTATAGAAGTCTCGACGCGATGTATCGATACACACAAAACATGCTTGCCAGGATGAAAATTACCCAGGATGAAAATCTCCAATAGATTGATTCTTTGAGAAGCATAATTGTAATGCGCAATCAAATTCGAGTCAGCTTATATATTGTTTGATGCCTCGCGCAGCACCGCGACACCAGTGCATGTACTAACGCTGGTTTCTTGAAGAAGAGAAGCCGCAATTTCCCTTGCCACAAATCTAGTCCGCTTTTCTCGGGAATGTCGTCCTTCGCTACGTTTGTGAGGGAGGAAAATAACAGCAGGAGCAGATTGTGATGCTGTGACGGTCCTGAGTATAAAGTGACAGTCTCGCCGTTCAGAGGGCGCTAAGGGCCGAGCAAATGGTGCCTGGTCCATCTGCGCCCCTCTTTTCTGTCAGCTCTGGTGCTTAGTGTCTCCTCGGGCTTTTCTGGCGCAATAAATGAGCTCATGCGCGACTGAGAGATCGAGACGCCAATGTCCCCCTGTAAAGAAGCTGCATGTCATTTATGCTGGAACTGATTTCCATGCAGGAAGTGTCTACTCTTTTGTGCCTGGATAACATTCACTGGAATACTTCAGATTTCTGTACCATGCGACATCCTGCGATTGTTTAACTGAAGCTAAGATGTGAGTCTTTGTAGTAAAACTTTGGTGTAACTATGGATGTATGTGGGGTAACAGTTAGAAATTAGCTTGTGGAAATATGCATGTAGCAAAAACCCTTTGAACGTTCGCAGAAATGTTTAATAATTTTGACACTAGTATTATTTTCTGTATTAGAAATGAGGTATAGTAGGTGCTTATTGTGACGCCAGTGTGAACACAATTCTTTCGGTAAAACTGAAAGGAAATAGTCCGAGTACAGAGTTAACTCCCGGGAAATCATTTTGAATTTGAACAACTCTCAAATTTTGTAATTTGAACAGCTCTTCATTCATGTGTGGAATTCCAGAGCAAGAGTTTTTTTTAAGATTAGGGTCGGTTAAAATTTGGTTCGTCAGTGAAATTTTGCTTGTCATTGGATTCTCAATATAACCTAGAAAAAATGTTGTCATAAGATTTCATTGCAATTTTCTTTGCTCTAATATAAAACATTTGTCTTTATTTAAGCTGTTTGTTTCTCTGCTAATTTTTTCTTTATTTTAAGTTTGCAAATGTAATAATTGTAACTTTTTTCTCTTCAATGCTGCATGCCGATAGGGGTGACGTTGGTAAACTTCATTGAAATCTACAAAGTGTTGAAAATTTCATAAAAAAATTTCTCGCTTCTATGCTCGCTGCACTGAACAATTATTTTACTGCATTAATCATTGACCTCAGACTGGCCTGAAGTAAAGTTCAGGTTATGCATGTTTACTTTAGTGAGAGATGAGCGAAATGATAAGATTTATTTAGTGAGAAAAGAAATTCAATGCTTCATATCATCCCATGGAAATGTTGAATTTACTTTTCTGAGACACTGATGGTGACACATTCTTCTTTTCCTCGTTAATATTTCAAAATTAACTGGAATCTACTCGTTATTTATTACTATTGACCCTTATTTTTAGCCCTGGAGTAACCTTTACTTTTAAAACTAAAATAAAAAACTTATTTGAACAGTAAATATTAAGGTTTATTCACGAATATTTGCAGTCTCCATTCTGTGAACCCCTCACAGTTCCATCACCCGTGATGGTCTGCGTAAGTTGGTGAACCGCAAATCTTGTTTATTTTATGAAAATTTATGGTAATGGAATTTTGCAGAATGACTAGCAAGTTAATTGTTAAATGGTGACAAGTTAAATAAATTTCTCACAAAAAACGCATCGTTTCTATGGAAGGAATGATGCTCCGAGTACCCGACAGACAGACCTGTAAATTGTGCAGCACTTAGGCGAGGTTGTTATGGAACTTTATCACAGAAGAGGTTTTTCGAGACTAAACGATGAAAATTTAGTTAAACCTTAATTGGTCTTTTATATTTTCTAAGAAACACGAACTTTAACTTTGCATCGCATTTGAAAAATGTCAATCACCTTGTTCATTCATTCACAATTAATTTGATTTTTAAATAGATTTTATCGTAAACTCAGAGAGCTTCTTCAAAACACTTTTTTTTCTAAAAGGACTTCTTCTTAGAGAACACAACTTCTTACACCGGAGTTTCCAAATCTTGCAAGCGCATACATGAAAGCCATTATCCCCTTACGCCATTTGTAAAACGTCAAGGAAGGCCAGACGGGAGAGAATAAGTCCTCGTAACATCTTCTTTTTACAGGAAACACAACCATGATCAAGTTTCATTTTTGCTTGCAGCTGACACAGGCAAGTGTGTAGCAAGGTGTCTTAAGCAATAAATTCGATTTATTCGGTAACTATACAGCGGACGTGCGCCCTAAGGTGTTTTTTTGCAGCCGAAACTGACTGCGCTGGTGTATCTATTCCAGTTATAACGGACAGCTGCACTGGTGTATCTATTCCAGTCAAAACGGACAGCTGCACTGGAATATCTATGCCAGTCAAAACGGACAGCAACAGTGAAGTGTCTTCTGCAGCTAAAACGGACAAGTCCACTTGAACGTCTATTGTAGCTAAAACGGACAGGAGCACTGGAATGTCTCCTGCAGCTATAACGCAGTTATAAGCAAATATTCCAGCACTGGAATATTTACTACAGCTGAAACGAGCAGCTGCACTGCAGCGTGTGTTCAACAAGAGATCAGTTTAATTTAGTGACACTGCACTTCAAACGGACGGGTCCTCTTGAATGTCTTTTGCATCTTAAACGACAGCTGCCCTGGAATGTCAATCTTAGCTAATACGTGCAGGTGCACTGGAGCGTGTGTTTAGCAAGAGATCAGTTTAATTTAGAAAGTGCTAAAGCTGACTGTCGCAGCTGGAGCAGAGCGTGAGATGACTGGTAATGGCGAGCCTGGGATCCAGCCGAGCGTTAGCAGCCCATCTCGCGGCCAGTGGAGCGATTAGCGTCGCAAGCTTTGCAGGCGCTGCCTGGTCGCTGTGTTCAGCTATGGTGGTCATTTGGCTGATAGATGCGCCTCACTGCCAACGAGTTCTCAGCGTTATGGGCTCACATAATTCAAAATAGTTTAATTTAAAATGTTTAGAACTGAGAGAATTCATCTAAAAATTCAACTTATAATGTTTAGAGCTCAGAGAATTCAACTAAGAATAAATCGACTTCGAATGATTAGAACTCAGAGATTTCAACTTTGAAAGCTTAGAACTCAGAACATTCCAGTTAGAATGTTCAACTACAACGGTCATTTTGCTGATAGGTAGGGCTCACAACCGCAGAGTATAAAGTGTTCCGTTGTGGGCTAAGAGAATTATTTCTAAATTCGAGGTATTTGAGCGTTTCTTCCCGCATCAATTTTATTTGAACCTTTTTTTCAGTTTAGAATTGTTGTATTTTTGTGTGTGTGTTCATACTCATTTCGTAATATTCATTTGTTCACTTAACGAAATAAAATGCTATGAAGGGTGTAATGACGGTATGATGGGAAAGAATTTGAAACAAACGTACAAAAATTTTTCCGTACGCGTTTTCGTAGATGCAAGTCGTAGTGCGTACATAGATTTAAACTCCAAAAACTCTTCCATACAATCTTTCAATTTTTTTTGTAGGGGTGAAATATCATTGTTAAAAATATCAATATTCCTTAAAAAATATTTCTTTTCCACTGATCCCCACGTGTGCTTCCTTAAAAAAGCAAATTTATTCGGTGTATTTTATAAGAAACCGCGTGCGGCAATTAGCAAAATTAGCACTGCAATACAGAGCTTATCATTTCCCCATACGAGTTGAATTTCCAACGCATAAAATTTACACCACATGCCCATCTAAGCTAGGTCTTGGGTATTAGAAATTTACTAGAAAACTGTACATTTTTCCAATGAATAACTGAAAAACGCATTTTCTTTTCGGAATATCAGTGAGATTTTTCACAGGCGTTGTCCATATGTGAATTTCATTCGAAGGTTATTGGCGCCTTTAAAATATTTGCTGTTTTTTTTTCTAACGCAGTAAAATTTTTCTATTTTAAATCCTTGAACTCGAATTCAAAGCTCAACTGCGGATTAATTTTTTCAGGAACCAGTTTTCCATCACCGCAACTAGGAAGCATCAGATAAAAAAATTCATCTGAAGTTGCGCTCTCCCAGCGTTTGGAAGTTGCGCTTCCATTATCCCTACTGAAGTTACGCTGTCTTAGCGGGATGGAAGTGGCGCTGCCAACATCCTTACTGAAGTGGATCTTTCCTCCCTTAGTAGAGTTTCGAACGAAAATTTTAATAAAAAAATTAAAGTTACTACGTTTCGTGCAAAGGGATCCACCAGTGGTCACTGAGGGAATTTCCATAGTGATGTTGATCGACCTGCAGTCACTGACTTAATTTTTATAAGTACTCAATGAAAGGCAAATGAAAGGGCGATTCGCTTAATTTATGCTATTTACAAAATTGCTAACAACAATTGACTTTCAATTTAAATTGAAAATTGGACTTCGGTTTAACCCATCGCAGGAAACGTGTAAACTCTTTCAATTCATCCAGATAAATGGAGTAGTTACGTAATTACGGAAACTTATCTTAAGGCCTGGTGACTCCGACAGAACGAGACAAATCGTTCATACAACCAGAAGGGCATCTCATTATTCAGTACAAGTACGGTAAATAAGAAGTATAAAGGGTCAGTAAATATAAATGATGGTTACATACATTCTTCAACGTTCAGCACGAATGCTTCAAACAAACTTTTATCCATTTTAACAGCTTCAGAGAGTATGTAGGGGACATGGAGTGAATGCAATAATTTCTTAGTCACAACATATTTTTAACAAGTTATTTCATATTTAACCATAAATTGAACGCTCGCGTAAAACGTTAAAGCATTAAACAACTTCAAATTATTATTTTTAGACTTACTTGAGAAAATATGCAGCGCGATCAAGTATTCCGACATTTGGCAACTTAGAATAAAATTAAACGATGTTGAACACAACCTTATGTCAATTTCTCGGACAGTTATTTGAATGAGGAAAATTCTGGAAATTCTATTCTGAAATAACATCTTCTTGATGATTAAAAAAATGAATCTTGCATACATTATTACGCCAGTTCTTTGCTTTCCTAGTCCAAACACTGCGAGTTTTGAGCAAACGACGGTAATGCGATAAACTTTCTTGCGTTGAGAAGATCCCGTGCGCTTCTATCGGTCAAAAAATGCACTAATTCGTCCTTTTGTAAATAAAATGAAGGTTTTCGTTCCGTACACGCTTTCAGGGACGTAAGTCTTAGTGTGTGGGTTTGTTGTGTTAAATAAAAAGCATGTCCATCATCAAGAACATGGCAATGCCCTGAAATAGACAGAATGTCTGTCAATCATCAACAGTATTACAAAGCCATAAACCAAAATAAATTAATCATCAAAAGATTATCATACCAGAAAATAAAAAACATGTCAATCATAAAAAGCACAAGATCGTCATGTTTTCGAGCGAGCTTTGAATGCAGCGGCCACCAACAAGGCTGTTTTGCAGGCGTGTAGAAGTGTTTTCAGGCTCACCATCTCATTACGTCGACCTAAGCGCTATTTAGGCGGTCGTTATCACTGATTTTCCATATTTCAGTCGAGTTCTCCAGTCGGCGATTCTAGAAATGCTTTCGAAATGACAAACAAATGATGCGCGAGTGTCTTTCGGCTTGCATAATTTTGTGGTGCGGTTGCTTTACAGTCATTTTCTCTTTGGGGATTACGTATTACAATCACGTTAAATATTACTTGACGAGATATCGTATTAGAACTTCCAGCCGTTGGCGCTCCAGTGGGGAGATCTGTTCCGACTAACGAAGCTCAGTGGAGTTTGATTGTCGTTTTTTGTCCCTCTGATGTTTGCTAGATTTTAGTGGAATATGTTATCGCATTATATCACGTAGAAAGAATAACTTAACCTATGCTGCTTTAGCCAAAGTTCAGCAGCTTTAAATTCTCGGTTGTTGTCCGGTTGATGTTTGCTGGATTTTGATGCAAGAAATAATCGTTCTACATAGTAAAAAATATAACATTTGCTGCTTTAGCCAAACCTTTCTTAAAACTAGAACTTCGCACGTAATCGAGACATAGAGGTGGAAAAAAACGCATGCAAGGTTGCGAGTAAAAGTTCTAATGAAAATGGTAACACTTTTCTCACATATAAAGAAATGAAGCCGCTCATTCAAACGCTGATGTGATTGCATGCGAGCACTCGCTCATTCAAAGACTCAAAAGATCATTTCGTTGCTGGCAAAATCATTCTGTGTTCACGAGACTGACGTTCAAATTTATTATTCGACATCTCAAATGAGAAGAGGCTTCAGCTTAACGAACACTCTGTTCAAGCGTCGTTCTTTTAGTGAGCATACTTTTAAAATATAATCTGCACACTGTGGGTATTCCTGGTACTCTTTATCTCAATTTTATGAGTGGGCAAAGCTGAAATACGAGCATTATCGCCGTTATAATATCATACAGCCGTGCATTATAGCCGGTACTTCACATTGTTCGAAAAAGCACCTAAATGGCTTAATTGAGTAGGCCAATACGCTACATACAGTAGCATTATTGTTTGATTTCGTGGAAATCGGAAGAATGTAATGGACGTTTCGATGACTCAGTCTTCACGACCTTTTGAATGTTCCGTATTTTGATCCATTGGACCCGACAAACAAAATCTACTCTGTTAATGCCCGCGATATAAATATAATGTGTAGCTGTAAAAGTCACTTCTCAGCAAAAATCAATGACTTCCAGTTGCTCCAGAAAAAGGATTCGAGTGCAACAAAAAATAAAAGAAAAATAGATTAAAATATTAGACCACTTTTAACATTATGGACTTCATCCTTCTTGTAAGTTAAAAATAGCAAATTTAGTGCTTGAAAACAATCTGATGCAGTCACCGAGACTGAGCATAAGGCCACGAGTTGCGATGAATTTGTTACTCGTAAAGCTGCCTGAGCTGGTTTTCATTTAAGGCTGAAAGGTTAGCGAGTTAAAAACTAGAAAGAACAAAAAGACACTGTTTCTTCTGTTACACCAATTCATGTTCTTCCTTGAATGAGGAACTTTGGAACATAGTTGGAGGTGATGACATCAACTAAGTTTAACAAGTTGTTCAGAGCATTCATTTCTTCTTCTTTTTTCTTGGACGCTATGCTATTTTTTGCAGCCACAACTGCATTAAAGTAGAATGTTAACCAGGGACGCGTTTTGCCCGCAATTAGCTTATCAGTGTGCTGAGCCTCTCAGACAGCTTTATAATGTGCATCTAGGAACGCTTTTAGTCGCAAAAACAAGCTAGTGAACATGTTTACACTAATTACTAAAGAAGTGTTGAGTTTCAATTTGCTTTCAAATTGTCTATCGTTTAAAATAAAATTAACATGTCATTTCTCACAAAAAGCTAATTGTAATGGAAATAATTTTCCCCACTTCACACTAGGTTTAAAAGACCTGTTCACACTAACTACTGTACTAATGGTGCTCCATGTTCCAATTTGCTTCCAGCTCATTTATCGATTGAAATTTAATTGACGAGCCACGAGCCACAAAGGACTAATTATACCATCAACAATTTTTCCTACAGCACATAATTTTCAGAAAGTCTGGAAGGACTTCTTTGTTCGAATGCTTTCGAATCAGCTGGAGAATTCGGAGGCCATTCTTTGCGAAAGTTCGCCGTAGAATATCGCCTGGATCTCTGCAACTGGAAAAACTCGACAGCACAATTAACTTCGCTTTATTTGCGAAACCCATTTGCAGGCAGATCTTAATGGTCCTTATTTGTTCTCTCACATTTCCGTTCATGCGCCTGGCTCACATTATTCAACCAAGCCATCGTGTACATTATTTGAAGATTACAACTTTTAGAGTGTTCTTTGGAACTTGGAAATCAGTGTTTCGTAGAAAAATGGGACACAAACTGATTGGAATTGTTGTAGCCTGGAAACGTAAAATGTAAATCATTTTTTTTTTTTTTATTAAAGACTGATAAGTATAATGACAGTGCTACTTGTGTTTGATGGTTGTTTTTCAACGAAGAGTGAAAAGGAAACAGTAAACACTTTATAGATTTTTTGCCTAAATTTAAGGCTTATCTAAATCTTTTATAAAAATTTTACGAAATAATGAATATCATTTTCATATAACATATCATTTCGATTCACAGCTGGAATATTTTTAATTTTTCTGCTCTTCAATATTAATCGTCTACCTTCAGTTTTTCTAGATATCAAACGGTAACACACATTCCCTATTTGCGTTCTCCTTTTCCTCCCGATCTCTACACCCTCAGTATGCGAGGACAGACAAGTTTAGGCTGGTTGGAAAGCGACGAAGCTAGTGGTGCTTCGTTCTCCCATCACCTTTGATGTCTTTTATTCACGTTCGTTATGAGAAAGAAAAAGTTACTCTAATGGGTATATTAAGATTGTACATATTGTGTTATATTTTATAAAATAGGGAAAACCGTGATCAAGTTGAGCAGCTCTTAGTTCGTCGTCTTTACAAATATATACAATTGCAAAAGCAAATTTCAGAGCAAAACTACCGACCCTTGGTTTTCTCCTGTTTTAT
>JACJUY010001324.1:146166-156832 GCA_014220935.1 Platorchestia sp. MABIK | reverse complement strand
ATCAACCGGCAAGGAAAGATCATAAATTCGTGGCGTGATAAAAAACATTTTCTCAGGGTTTCTTGATGGCATAATAGTTGATACGTTGGAGAAAAAACATAGTTCTGAATGTCAACCTCGTTGCCTTAGACGCAGAATTATTTTAACCCACCTGTTTTACTTTTCAAAAATTCC
This sequence comes from Platorchestia sp. MABIK, assembly GCA_014220935.1. Taxonomy (NCBI): domain Eukaryota; kingdom Metazoa; phylum Arthropoda; class Malacostraca; order Amphipoda; family Talitridae; genus Platorchestia; species Platorchestia sp. MABIK. The sequence goes on along the minus strand of JACJUY010001324.1, from coordinate 156,658 downwards.
TCATACCACAAGTCCCTTAGCTCCTATTTCAATGTAAGTGTGCTCTTTAAAGAGTGTTTTCAACAATGCATCGTCACAGAAATTATGTATTCTTTTCTAATTTCAGTTACATATATTATCAAACCTAGATTAAGCAACATTAGCAGCTCATTGCCCTTAATCATCTTTTTCGACTAGTGACATAGGTATTCCGATACTCATGTGTGTGTGTATCAACTCAATCATTTATTTCGAATAGTGACAGGTATTCCGATACTTATGTGTGTGTATGAAATAAGGATCCTTACTTTAATCTATTTCTAAAACCAATGATGAGCTTTTTATCATCTTTATTGGAAATAAACTGTTTTCTTTTTTTGCTTTCAGACTGTAAGCTAAAGTTTCTCAGAGGTCTGTGAAAGTTGTGAGCCTTGCGGCACGAGTCGGACAGCGTGAGGGGCTCCGGAGTGTGCACTCTGTGAAGGGCGCAGCAAGCATAGCAGTCTCACGCTCTTCACGAGGCCTCAAATGGAAACGAGATGAAGGAGGTTTCAAACGCTGAGGTATTCTGGGACAAACTTTACGTATTGAAGTCTCCTGATGACATAAGAGAAATAAACAGCTCGTGTATACACGACGCTTTATTCCAAAATATGCACATTGAAAAACCAACTTATCTCAAGTATGCTTGACATACTCAGGAAAGTAGTATTCTTAAAAATACAAACTCATCAAAATATCTTAAACCAAACGCTAGAAAATATAATTAAATGAGTGCATATCTGTTCATCCTCACGCTTTTACTTCAGAGTTGAGATGATTTCATAAAATATTCCTGCTAATTATATTTGAGCAAACTCAATGTCTTGAAAAGTAACATTTTCTCTTTGGCTTAGGAATAAGCCTAAGTTTTTTTGAAGCAAGATACCGGCACGCATATTGGTGCACAGCACTCCGTAAATTACACACCGATACATCGGTGCACTTCACACGTCGAGACGCCAAAGAGTGATGGTGTTTGTTTTGATCCATGTAGTTCATATATAACTATAGAAGTTCGAAAATAACATCACATTGGCTCTTTGGGTCTCGAATGAGTCAAATTTTCAACTTTTGGTAAAGTAGTACAAGGAAATTGACTCTCAGTTCAAAGGATCTAAAGGATTCAAAGTTGGGCCACATTCCTAATGAACCAACAACTCCTGCAATCAGCCACTGCTTATCCTTTGGAAATTTTGAACAATATGAACAGATAACACAAGACTAGAGTGCTTGTACCTTCGTAATATTTGTGATGGCGAACGGACTCTCAACATCAGCATCACAGAATGGACATGTTCAAGCGATGCAGTAACAATGGATTTTCATTTCTTGTAGGTGGACAATTTACATAAAATTTCCTACTAATAACTTATATAAGAGAATTATAAAAAATTTAAGAAAAATTTTACCAAGCCTGGAAAAACAGAAGTCCAAAGTATTTCACAGGCATTACAGACGCAGAAAAGATCACGGGTTCTTAATGTACGAATTTTTATAAGATGATGAGTTTATTTTCTATGAAACTATGCATGGCGAAAATAACGAACAGGAAAACTGTAATATGTAATGCTGTTTTACAGATTCGTCTTTAACTAAAATGGCTTTAACATTTTTTACCCTCGGTGTATAGCTTGATATACGCAGGTTCTCACAATCTTTAGCTTTGAACAAAGAGAACGTTTTGATTATTTTCTGCACGGATTTCTTTCAGTGAATGATCATAAACTAAATATTACATTGAATTAGAAACAGTGATTTCTATTTCAGTTCCTCGCATCGCTGCGTTGCTTCTACCTCATAGGCAAACAGCAATGTTGTACGACAATAACTAACACACAAGCGCTGTTTTATAATTACCGCGATCTGCAGCAGTGTTTTTGCTGCTCAGGGGCATTATAAGCTTAGGCGCATGCGTTTGACAGGTATTAAGCTATCCATAATTTGCTTGGAATATTGGTCGTCTACAGAGAGTGCTCGTCTCGTCCCTCGCGTGTGTACCTTTTCCCTATCACTGACTGGAGCATCGCAGTCTGGGGAGGTCGGAGTTGCAACATTGCTCCTGAAATCAGTAGGAGTCGATGCCCCGGTAGGTTCGCCTGGAAAAGAATCGTCAGACTGGAATTCAGTCTCAGGAAGTTCAAGGGTGCAGCTCGAGTCTGGAGCGTCTTGAGATCCATCTTCGTGATGGCGCACATGTCGGTCCAAATTTGTCTGCTGCCCAAAACTTCGGTCACAGAGAGGGCATTTGAACGGACGTTCTTTATTATGAATATTGCGTACGTGTCTTTGTAGATTACTTGATATACTGAAAGACCTCTCACAAAACTTACATTTGTAAGGCTGCTCGCCCGTGTGGGTCCTCAAATGTCGAGTGAGGTTGGCTGATCGAGGGAAGACTTTGCCACAAAATTTGCAGCAGTAACGGTCTTTGATAGAGCGCACAGGGCTGAACGCTTGGCTAAGCTTTTCTCTGATGCCCGGCAGCGCAGAAGGTCTGTACATGAACGAAGGTGGTCTAAAATCTGCGTGTGACATCATCTGAATTCCATTGACGTGAAATTGCGAACAGCACAAAGAATCACGTTCAAAGTTTTTGTACATTTCCAAGACAGCTTGTGGCCGTACGGGCTTTGGGCATAGAAGTGTCGGCAATCTTGGCATGTTTGAAAAGTGACGAATGGGTTTTACTGAAACTCTTGCGTTGCCAATGTGCACAGGTTTGTCGTGTCTGAGAATATCAGTAATGCCAAGAAATTGTTTTGGGGGGCCAGTAGTGGATGATCTGTCATTTACGTGCCATGTGCCGCCTTCAGGGTTAGCGTTATTAAAATGAGTCCCTTTGTAATTTTCAAAAGCGCTTTTCCCTTTAGTTTTTACTGTCCTGAGATCCAAGGGTTCTGATTCGTACTGTAAGGCTAAATTTTGTTTTCCGGCATCTGTGCCATGTGAACTTGAACTGAAATCTAATGGACTACTTTGACTGCTGTATTCAGCCACGGCAATCCTATCAAAATTGCTTGAAGAAGAGCATTGAGGTTGATGAATTGGTGAAGAGGAGATGTTCTTCACACTGCACAAATTGTTGGAATTTTTAGAAGAATAAGGGAAAGTAAGCGGCCACCCAACACCCATCGAAGACGTCACAACTGCAGAGGAACTTCTAAGGTTGCTTTGAAATCGAAAAATTTTGTCAGAACTTTGAGATTCGTCAGAAGTCGAACGAACTGGAAGCAAAGAGTCGCTGTGCGAGTAAATTTTACGAGCAAGATTCCTATTAGATTTATCGTAGTTTAATGCATCTGGCGGAGAGTCTGGACACGACAAGTTCAGTACTTGGCAAGGAGATAAGGAATTTCTTCTTAGGTTCTTCTCTGTAGAATCGATGTGCGAAATTTGACTCACGAAGAACACTTGAGGTGCGTCAGAAGAAGCGACGCTGGTGGGCAGCCCGGCAGCTAGCAGACGCGAGGCAGGCTGCAGAGCTGCGGTAGGAGCTGACAAATCCATTTCTGTAAAATGAATGACCATTTGAAAATACGAAATTAATTTGAAAGGCTTTTATAAAACTCTAATACGACTAGTTAGCCTTACGGGTTTTATTTGCTTAACTATAATGAGGAAATGCATTTGAGAAATTCGGAACCCGTGAGAAATTACGAAGCTCCTTTCAGTGTCGGAGTTACAACGAGAATTTTTTCATAGCTGACGAAGAATCGGAATGAATCATGTTTGTAATAATATTAAAACTGATTAATGAAAACCAACAATTTAACAAAATTGACATTCAATAATTCAAAGTGGGACCATGAAAAAGTATGCTAAAAAATCTGAACGTTACAATGTACTTCAATTTTCCAAGAGATTTTAGCGAATAAAAACACGAATTCACCGTAATTTTTATTGGATGTAAACTTTGTCTAAAAATCCGAGATTGTTTAGTGCAGCATGCGGAGATGCCTCACAAAAAGTGTTCATTCACCTTTGCAATATCAGGGCGATCTAGAGTACGACTGGTGCAATATATTGAGGCATTGTGCGCAGGTAACCGCCAGGTGTACGACAACTTGGGTCAATCAATGAGAGACAGAGCGCAATTGTGCATCTCGAGCGTACACCACACGTTACGCCTCGTTGCTTCGGTCACTCACTTGCTCGCAATCAATGCCGAGCCCATCACAAAGCCTCGTATGTCTCGTGACTGACACCCATCAGCTCTGCCGTCGTGCTCGTGCTCATGTCATGCACACATCCAAAACGTATATCATACACACATCCCCAGAACAGCTACACACACTCAATTCGCAGCCACGCTATGCACATATTTACTTCATGCTCAATAGATTCCAGACGAGTAATCAAGATACGTTATAAAAAATAGGAGAACATCTTCAAAGGCTGCGCCAAGACACGTTCACCCCACACTTCCAGGTAAAAGATGAATAATGAAAGCAATCTGCAGACACGAGAAGGTTAAGCCTCCATAGGTCCTGAAAACTCCAAAGACTGAAATCTTCATTCATTATAATTGTTCATATTGATTTGTTGTCGTGTACCCATTTACGGTCGGCCTTGTTGCTCTCATTTTGTCCTATAATGACAGGATATTGAATAAATGTCAGCAGTTTGTAATCCGTCGTGATTTACATGTAAATTTTACGACTTTTGCCACGTAGCGAACGAACGTTACTCAAGGAAGGAGCCCCAAATACAATGCACACAAGTGCGGTACTTCTGAGTGTTCTATGGGGGACTTCCTTAAGGATTTTTTTCGAGATTCTTTATGACAGCTGAAGGGAACAGCCAATCACGACAGAGCACGCCAGAGGGAACAGATACAAGTGAGAACACAAAGGACAATTGGTGACAGAAGTGAAGGCGGCGATCACGTGTCACAAAATCCATATGGGAAATTACGCGTCGAGCTTCTGCGTCGTTTGGGGGGCGTAAAGTGGCAGGTTATTTACGACTGGCGCTTTGTACATCCTTAGTTAGTGACCGTAACTGCTGCCGTGTGGCAGTTACGGCTGCGTAGTGACATTTGCAGTAGCTGCTGCTGTGTGGCAGTTGCGGTTGCACAGTGACAGTTGCAGTAGCTGCTGCTGTGTGGCAGTTTCGGTTGCACAGTGACAGCAACAGCTGCGCAGTGCCAGCAACAGCTGCAGTGACAGCAACAGCTGCGCAGTGACAGCAACAGCTGCGCAGTGACAGCATCAGCTGCGCAGTGACAGCAACAGCTGCGCAGTGACAGCAACAGCTGCGTAGTGACAATAACAGCTGCGTAGTGACAATAACAGCTGCGCAGTGACAGCAACAGCTGCGTAGTGACAATAACAGCTGCGTAGTGACAATAACAGCTGCGCAGTGACAATAACAGCTGCGCAGTGACAGCAACAGCTGCGCAGTGACAGCAACAGCTGCGCAGTGACAGTAACAGCTGCGTAGTGACAATAACAGCTGCGCAGTGACAGCAACAGCTGCGTAGTGACAATAACAGCTGCGTAGTGACAATAACAGCTGCGCAGTGACAGCAACAGCTGCGTAGTGACAATAACAGCTGCGTAGTGACAATAACAGCGGCGCAGTGACAGCAACAGCTGCGCAGTGACAGCAACAGCTGCGTAGTGACAATAACAGCTGCGCAGTGACAGCAACAGCTGCGCAGTGACAGCAACAGCTGCGCAGTGACAGCAACAGCTGCGCAGTGACAANAAAAAAAAAAAAAATTGACATCACCTTAAACTGCAACAATACCAAAAATTTCTTAGTAAGTGTGTGGAACATGAGATGATGACTTTGAAAAGTCAGTTACCTAGAGAAAGTCACATGGGCTGCAGTAGGTGAGAATTTTTTTTTGCTGGCTGCGTCTCCCAGAGATGCCATCATGTGTAGCGGATATTGCTTGCAATGACTTCTGAGTGATTCCCTCGGACAAGACTGGTTCACAGGCAAGAAACTTGAGAGAGAACCATCCAGTTGTGTTTTATTCTTACAGGGAATTGCAGGCCATAATGCATGCCCTGCCCATTGTTGGCTTCCATTTACAACCATATCAATCTCAGCTCTGCGATAAATTTGTTGCATCTTAATGCATGACTCAAGTGCAATATCTTGCTTTGATTTTAAAGTGATAAGTTTCAAACTGAACTAAAGTTGATATTATTTCTCTATATTGAAATGGATCATAAAATCAATTTTCACGAGTTACATGGCACTTTTGGCCAAAAATTTGAAGTAGTCTTGTTAGATTTTCATGTTAGCATTGCCTTTAGGTCAATATTGAATTAATGTTGTCAACCACGTTTATAATTTCATTAAAAAATTTAGGTAATTGGAGACATTTTAAGACAATTTACTTTAATGACATTGTGCTTGCAAGTGCTTAGTTTTCAAGATATAGCATAAATAACGTTCAGGTAGGAATGGCATTAACGGCAGTTTTGGTATGGCTTTTCCAAAGTTTCACAGATGCGGACCACGCGAAGTTTCTTGGCGGGAGACATTGGCCTGCGGATGGTTACGTTAAGTTATTTTAGGATTACTTAGGTTAGTTTTGGTTAGTTTATTTAACTAAACTATCTTTACCTAACCTAATTTCACCTATCGGTTACGTCAAAACCGTATTTCTGCTTATTTACGTGTCCTTTTGTTCAATTTTATCAACAACGTTCATATAACTTCAAAGTTAAATATCTCAAAAATAAGCATTTGCAAGCACAATGTCATTCCTGTAAAACGTTTTCAATTGTACCACACTACCTACATGTGGCAACAAAATTATTGAAATCGTTGATGACATTAAATTCAATATTGACCTGCCTTTATTATACATGGAGGTTTTTCTGAATAATCACTAATGTAGCATATAATAATACTGCTGTAATTGCTGTTATTTTTTTATGTTAATTTGCATCCCATTCATGACTAAAATATTTAATATATATTTTGAAAATTTATTTTCAGATATTGAAATTGTTCTACAGGCTTATATTTTAGAAGCATTATTGCTGGCCAAGCTTTGTTTTTCTTGATGTGCATAACAACTATGCTCATCTGTTCAACATTTTGATCTTCATTATAAAAATCTTATTTATTCTAACTTAGTTATCGTGCAAGTTTTGAAATATACAACTTGCGAATGCAATGGCCTTACAGAGGCGTCTGGCATTGAGTCTTTCATCTTTACCTCGGCCTTCATTTCCAGAACGTCTTAAAGGAGGTCGACTTGAAAGATGGGGTATGTTGTGTGCTAAATTCTATTGCATATCTATGATTATGCAGTTAAGGACCAAATTATTTTCTTACTGACAAAATATCTTAATAATATGTGAAATATGTTAAATGTATACATATTTTGTATAAATTATATTTATACATGCTCTATATATGATAACATGTCATGATACAGATAACAACACAAGATTCAGAGTGCTAGATTGTTTAAATTATTCCTAATGATCTTCAGGAATATTGTTGGTTTATATAGGGTTGTTGAATTTTAGCTTTCTCTTTATAAATTTTCATGAAATGTTTAGTTATGGCAACTTTCCTCATTCTGCATTGATACACTGGCTCCCCCCAACTTACAAACATCAGAGTTATGAACATTTGGAGAGACAAATGCAAGCTGCCTGGTGTTCTATATATGTTTGAAGATAATTGTCATTATTTTCATTAACTGTCCTCATTATTATCTTCAATATAACATTTAAATGTTTTATCCTTCTTTGTTTACCATATACATATATATATAAGGAATTTTAAATACCATCAACTGCTAATTATAGATTCAAAATTTCCTTATCTGAAATCAGTTGTTTGTAATTTGGGAACCAATTGTATATATATTCTGGATTCTTTGTTCTGTGTTCTACTTTTTTCTTGTTAAGTTGAGCCCTGTCCAAATAAAGCTGCATGCATGTTGTCTTTCTGCAATTCATCATAGCATTGCATTCCTTAGAGTTGAGTAGCATCCCTGGGTAGACACTTCAGATTTGCTGTGAGTGTCTGTTCTTGTCTGTGTGTTGGGATCTAACAACCCTTTGCAACACCAGCCCTAGCTTCAGCTCAACCTGTTGTCAAATTTTTGTTGGTTTTGAGTTTTGGTTATGAGTGCCTCGAAACAGCAGCATTAGTTGCAGGAGTCTGTTCTGAACTTAGATTCGTAATTAGGTAAGCTTTATTGATCATTGTTTGCTTCTCTCTCATTCCTTGCAACTGACTCTTGCATCAGTGTCTTCACCTTTTATTCTTATTAAACAATTTTGTTCAAGAGAAATGGTTGTGCCCTAATTTGCCCAAAGCTGTGACACCAAGACAACCAAATCTTGTGCCACTGCATGTCACTTTAACTCAAACCTTGCTTAGTTTCTCCTGTAACAATTGCTAAACTGAATAGAAAATGAAGAAATAATTGCTTAATTCAACAAAAAATAGAAATTAAAATAGCCATAATATTAATTGCATGTGTTCATGTTCATCAATTGCATGTGTTCTACAGCTGACTACTGGGTGCAGTTGGGTCGAGACTACCGCGAGTCGCTGAGCACCATAGCTCAGCAGGCGAGGGACCGTCCCTTGAAGGCTTCATTTTACGCCTCCCTTGTTGCTGCGTGTGCTGTGCTCACGTAAGCAGGGACGGGGGAGCATGTCCTTTAATTTAGATCTAATGTTTGAAATTAAGGAAGTCTCTAACACTAGTATTCAGGTAGAAACACGAGTGGGTCTGAGCAGGGATTGTTATCTCTAAATTAATCAGCATCTGTAAAAATCAGCATTTTTTTGCTCATAAAAACAAAATCAGGAAATGAATAAATGCTTTGTAAATTTTTAGGTGCTCGTTTTTATTTATTTAAATATCTATATTGATGTAGCCTATCTATATTGAAAATTGTTTGAGGAGAACAATGTTGAGTAGGAGTATTACATGTCTGGTTGGAACATCAAATGTTTGTAAAGTACAGAATTATTTCTTTTCAGTATACAGAATGATGAACGAATATTTTACAAACGGCTGCATATTCACTGCAATAGATAATCAAGATCTCAAATTATCTACAACAAATTATGCATATTGAACAGTTCATGGTGGTGAGGTGTGATTGCATCATTTTTTCTTATCAATTGTGCAATGGGATAGGCAAAAGAAACTATTGATTATATTGATGGCATTACGTTCTTGAGAAAACAAGTTAAAGAAGCATTCATGGCAAATACAAGATTACAATTATAATGAATGGCTCATGTGCAAGATTGCAATTACAATAAAAGTATAAATTTGTACAAGTGAATTAACCATGCTTAATTCTAAAGTAAATAGCATTGTTTTCTGGGGGTATTATTATTTACGCTAGCTTCAGCATATGGTGTTTGGTTGCTTGGGTAGTCACAGTCACTTGCAAAGTCTCACAGAGTGCAACAGTTGAACTTTATGTGCTTGTTAAGCCAAATAATTTAAAGTTGTATGCTAGTTTTTTGAATTGGAGAATAATAAGAAACTAAATACTTGCTTCATTTATTTGCCTCTTGAATCACTGGATACTCTAATAGTGTACTGAACAAAATTGATGACTTTGGAAAGAACGATATTTTGCTAGAGTCAAGATCATATTGAAATCATATGTGGATTCTCAACATGCCTCACAATTAGTGCTGCCATGCAATGACGGATTTTACAAGTTGGGCCAGTACCCATTTCATACCTCTGGGCAGGGTGAGCAATTGTGGCTGACATCTTTTGTTTCTTTTGATGTATCATGCAACGCCTGCTGCAAAGACCCAAGTAGTCATTATTGGACTCAAAGTGCTAGCACACTTGCAACTAAACCATTCTCACCTCTGGACCTGATTGTGCTCTTACAGGGTTGCCATATCCTTGCCAAATCCTTGAATTGTCCTTGTATAAATGAAAATGTCCTTGCCATGTCCTTGTAAAAATCAATTTCTGTCCTTGCCACGTCCTTGTGAGATTTCATTTGTGTCCTTGTTGTGCCCTTATCCATTAATTCTATGTATTCTGTGAAAACATTAATTTGTTAGCTAGCTATATTTGACCAATTCTGTGCAGGGAATGAGAGATTCACTCTTGTTTGGGGATAAAGTAATAGCATTCCCCCACATCCCAGCTATTTTCTTTCTAAAGTTCTGTTATGTAGTGTTGATTTTATTCGCAGTAGTGACTGTTTAGTGTTAATGCTTTAAGTCTTTTTCATTTTTGTCCTCAAGTCAAATTTGAAAATGAATTATTCTGCTATGACAATGAATTTTCTATATCTGTTAAAATATAATTTAAAATAACTTTGGAATCACATAAATCTAATATTCTTTCTTTTATTTGCAGATGTTTTTGATTGAATTTATTTGGGACTCAATCCTAGATTAAGAATATTTTCAGTTACTCCTAATAGGCCATGGGACCCATCAAGAGAGAGAATCGGTTCAATGAAGACTGGCTTCGGAAAACCGAATTGAAACC
>JACJUY010001324.1:118090-140563 GCA_014220935.1 Platorchestia sp. MABIK | reverse complement strand
ATCTTGTGTGAGAACGCACCCTGTGCATAGATTCCCTGTTGTCTGAACTCCATCCTAAATTGTGCCTTCATTTTTCCTCTCTTTGAACATCTTTGTTGTGGTAAGAAAGGCTGAAACTAACTTATCAATCAATTGTGGTTAGGGAGGCGTAAACTGACATATAACCTGATGCATTCTGAGGCATGTGGTGTGTGTGTACAGGCGCTGGAACCTTGTGCTGTTCTCCATATTCTGGGAGGACAACTACCACTCGGGGTGCGCGCTGTACAAAGCGACGACCCCGCACCTCAAGCCGCGCTACGCCACCTTCTTCCAGGAGCGCGTGCTGGACGTGGGCGCGGGCGGCCGCTTCTGGGGCACCGAGCGGCTCGTGCGGAACTTCGACGTTAATGAGGACGAGTGGGACGAGCACGGCGCGCAGAGGGAGCAATTCCGGCCCAAGAACAGGGGTGCCATGGGCATGATTTAGGTCTCTTATTGCTGTGTAGATCTTACGCTTGGTATTGCTGTACACAATTTTTGTTTGTGTTCTTAAGTAATGAATATTATAGCTTGTATATTTTCCCTACGATTAGGGTGTGATAAAAAGTAGAACATATTTTGTTAGATAATTTCAAAAACCCGACCTGCAGGCAATATTTTTTTTTCTTTTTATATTGGTATTTTTCTCAAGTGTTACTCTTTTACTGCGTAAAAAGAAAAGGGCAAGTCTGTAAAGAATTGAATTTAAGCAACTTGCCACGTTCTCAGATGTATATACATATGTACAAATACTGTATGAAGTAATTTTTAACAGGTTGTCTGTGATACGACTCGCTCCAACAAATTCGAGTACATGATCACAAGTGCTAGAAGTCAAGCATCGCAGTAACGGTGGTCTAGTGTAGTCCTGTGTTCTTTCCTTTGTGTCCTCTAAAGTTCGATCTGAACTGCCGAAAAAGAGCCTTCATTTTTCTATGTGATGCCTTTGGTTATTTTCTACATTCAATTCAAGTTTGATTTGTTATTTCGCTGACTTTACTCTTTCCTCTCATAACCTACCAAATGATATGATTACCATTCAAATTAGCACGCCTTGGGAAAACTAAACGCGTTAAACCATCAATCGTTCTTTGTTTCACATTTACTGCATGGATTAAATTAATCAGGTTACCTTCCACCTCATGTTTACTATGTGACGCCTCGTAATTCAAAATTTGGAAAAATATTTTCCGGCACCGATAGGGGGATAATTTTCTAAAACCTTCGAAGATTTTGCATTATCAATTTTAGACTTAGGATTTGTTTAATTTATTTGACCATCAGAGTTACCCATCTCACGTCCGTTAGATTATGCCAATTTTCATGAGTGTACTTCTTCATGATCATCCTTCATCTTTACTTGCTACTTCATCTTAACTTGCTACTTCATCTTAACTTGCTACTTCATCTTAACTTGCTACCTCATCTCCAAGCGAACATCTGTTTTCAGAGCCTATTTAATGCCTTACTTGGTTTAAACATTTAATTGAATTTTGTAAAATTTTCAACTTATGACTTCGCTACACTGTGTCCCCTACTCCGTCATGTGTGGGGCTGCCCATACATGACGGCATGCTGCCGTCATGTGTGTCGTGTGACACGCTGCCGTCATGTATGTCGTGTGACACGCTGCCGTCATGTGTGTCGTGTCATGCTGCCGCCATGTGTGTCGTGTGACATGCTGCCGCCATGTATGTCGTGTGACATGCTGCTGTCATGTATGTCGTGTGACACGCTGCCCTCGGCTCACGTTTAGTGTCGAAGAGCAAAAACTTTCTGCCCCGTGGCGGATATTGAAAAATAAATTAGCAAAAAATTGTAGTTAACTTGACTGAAAATTAGTTCTATTTTTATAACCACCTTGAATTGGTTCAAATAGGTTGTCGCAATTACGGTACATATGCATTAAAATTCAAAAATTGCAAGTGGAGGAATCCTGCTAATTAGGAAAAGTTGAAAAGGGTTTACACTTCACTTTGTTTAAAAAAATTTCAATAGTGGTAGTGAGAGTGTGTCTTGAAGTATTAGACAAAATTAATAAAATTCGCAATTACTTTTGCAATGTTGGCTGCTGACGATGCAAGCCTCCAACGCATGTGAAAATAGGAAGAATTAGCAAAGTGCAGCTCTACGGCTGTGAACTCTCGTAACCAGCACAACAAGGCCAGGAATGGTTGCTGACTCTGCCGTCAGCTGTTCACGCATTCCGTCAACTGCACTCAACCAAAGCGGACTGACGAGAACAGACCCTTGAAACCTAGATCGTCGCGTGAGCCCATTCACGCAACGTGCATATTTATGATAATAGTAATTTTATGGAAACGTTTCTGCATATTTATGAACTCCGTGAAGTACATGTTCTCTACGTACGCTCCGCAAGAGAAATTTTGTAACATTTCTGCACTTATAATAAAATTTAAATCCTTATTTCGAACTCAGAATCGGTTAAACAACAGAAATATTCAACTCGTCCACGGACGAGCGCTACATCCGAGACACGTGCTGACAGACTCCCTCAAAAGGAGATATTTTCGGTAGTAGAGACACAGCACAAACTTTCTTTGGACATCAAGTGAGGGAAAGCGAGGCGGTCTCCGTTAGACAGATGAAGAGTAACCGGGTCGCACAGAGTCCAATGCCGCAGGATTTCAACCTCGCCCACCCCTCTCCCTCCATCTCCGAGCAGCTACTGCACCACCTCCGAGCAGCTACATCATTGTTAGGTTAGGGTAATTTAGGTTAGGTTAGTTAACTTAAGTTATGTTAAGTAGGTTAGGTTGGGTTAGGGTAGGCCAAGTTCAGTTAGTTTACGATTAAGTTAAAAAGTTATAGAATCCCTGTTTTAGAGTGCCGAGATGGAGGGTCGAATGGCCAAACACCAGCGGTCATTGTCATAACTTATTACATTGATTTAACGCAGTTTAACTTTGGTATTCCGCTATAGTATCCACTTACTAAGTACTTGTAGTGGTTATAATGCAGTGATTAAACTTAATCTTAAACTAACTGAACTTGGCTAACCTACTTAAGTTAACTTAACCTAACCTAAAAATGCTGTAGCTGCTCGGAGGTGGAGGAAGAGGGGTGGGCGGTGTAGATATCCTGCGAGACTGGAGTCTATGCAACCGGGTCAACTCCACCAAATATTCTCCAATTTGACTTTAAAGTAAAATTCGAAAATGAAAATCATTCAACTTTGCAAGATGAGACTTGAAGGTAAATAGAGCCTCTTTAACTCCCCACAGATGCTCCCAAAAGAGAAAGGAGGCATGCACTATTTTAAAAGAAATCAGAAGGACTCAATTTGAAAATTATGTTTGATTTCATTTAAACAATGTTCTCACATCCTCCGCATTGAAGCGGCATGATTGAATGTGGCTTATCCAGCAAAATAAAAGTTTGAAGAGTAATAAGTGCTGAAAATAAGGACAGCAGTAACTGAGAAAGCTGAACTGCATCCTAAACAAAAACAAACTATTCAACTTCTAAAATATTCTCACTGGGAGCACTAATTCCTATAAATGAAATATTGTAATCTCTTGTGACACCCTACCGGATTATCATTAATATAATTATTATTGAGATAATAGTTTGCTTAAAAGCCAATAGCCAAACCAACGAAGGCAATCTCAAAAGAGCAAAAAAGGGATAACATGGACAATAGAAAACGAACAACCCGCCTATAAAGTAGGTTCCAACACGAGATGCCCAAATAAGCAGAAAGAAGAGGAAGGAAAGATATACAAGTACGCTTAAAAATTGAAAAGCAAAAAAGGGACATGAAAGACGGCTCTCGAGGGCCTAGCTAAAGACGAAGTAATCTAACGGTATTCCCCTCGGGCGCCAGTCCCTATAGCATAGAATAGAAGAGCCTTAGCATCTTAAACTTGTTGCCTGTAATGTGGTCTCTAGGGAGCAACTCTTCGGGGTCGCTGAATGATTTCCAACACCGAACCATACTAGAAAAAAGTCGAATTTGAAAATTTTGGCTTCGAGCCGATGCTCGACGCAGAGCCGACACCTAACGTCAGGTGGTGAAGTCCTGAGAGCAGAATGGCTGACCTTCCTGAAGAAAACTAGGAGCTTCACTTAGTGTACATCAATGAAAACAAAAATACACAGAAATTCGAGATTCTAAAGCAATAAATAGCAAGGAGATTCTAAAATTATTTTCGTAGCACTCAGAATTATTCGTCTTTAATTCATCGCAATCGAGTAAGCAAGAGTTTTTAAATATTCCTGAACCTTGGAACAGACTTTTAAAACCCATACAAAGTAAAAATAGTCTGCATTCCTGTACCTCACATATTTAACAATGTAGTTGGGCTGAATACAACATTCATTCGACGCAGTTATTCTCTACCTTTCACTTCAAAATGTACAAACGCAGAAAAAATTTCCGATACATTGAATGGTACCAACATCTCATGCATGATATGAACACTCAATCTTGAAAAATAGAGACGAAGCAGTCGACAATATCACAGACGAACGTAAAGAGAGAGTCGAACCATCAGGCGGGCTCGGCGCTGGTCTTAAAATGACAGGCTCTGATCATCAGCATCTGCAGCATGATGAAGATGGGCGCCAGCACGGCAGAGAACTCGAGCCCTCCTGGATCCTCCAGCCTCCGGCACAGTAGAAACTTGAAGATGAAGCTGAGTGCGATCATGCCGGTGCTCCACATGGTGCGGAGTATGCCGGGCCGGAGCATGGAGTACAGGTACATGCGTATGAGCACGATGATGCAGAAGTAAGCGTTGAGCGCGTCGCTCACGAACATCGGCGACAGGATGGCCAGCCAAGACAGGTCCGAGAAGAGGGCGCCCGTGAGGCGGAGCATCACCAGCACTGACGTGATCGTCCCGCACACCAGGAACAGCAGCAACTGCACATCATTACCGTGTGCTTCATTATGTTTCAATCATCATCGACCATTACCATAGAGTTCATTATAGAAAAAATCGAATTATTATTGGAATTGTTTAACCAGAAACTAAATCGAAAGCAAGCACTGATTCTATTGCCCTAACATTAAGAGGATGCGCAGAAAAGCAACCTCACCCTCCTGAAATGATAGCGTGTTCATTGTAGAGATAAAAGCACAAATAAAGCAGAGACCTGCAAGCTCGCGAATGGAGGCATTTCTTCACTAAAAAGCTTCGTCACGATTATAGACGTGACAAACTATACAATCAGGCAGTACTAGAAATAAGACGAGTAATAAAATCTGTAAACGCAGTAAGCTTAGAATTCGAGGCCTATTCACACAAACATCGGCAAGCATCACTAAGGAATTTGCTGTTGTAATGAAGTGCACTACGGTGCCAATAACTTTCACTCAAACTTCATTACTGGCTCAACTTATAAACCCCCAAAGAGGGAAGTCACTGACTATTTTGAGCTTCACAAACAGTTTATTTAATACGTTTGTGCGGTTGGTTCGGTTAGATAGTGAGTAGCAGAATTGAAAAACCGACTGCAATACTCAAATCCATTCTTATCCTTTCCAAAAAGTGCGAAAAAATAAAATTGCAAGATAAGATTTTTACCTCATATGCTAAAATCAATTTGAAAAAAGGTAGTCAAATAATTGAAATGCTATTCATTTGTGCCGGTGCGCAAATGAGCAATTTACTTAGTGATGCACGATGTCCCAATACGTAGTCAACGTGTTAAACAAAACCGTAATAAGAAAAAGTGAAAGGCTTTCAGGAAGGACAAAGTAATATGGTGTAAAATGTAAGTTACTAGTTACAGACGTTTTTAGCGACACCGCGGAGTTGCGGGAACCCGCTAGCCAGTTACGCTCCAGACTTGGTAGCGTCAACAGTTCATGACGACCAAGTGTGTCCGTTACTTTGAAGTTGTGGCTAAGTACTGACAACCTCTATGACTCCTGTATTTGTTCTATCTATTCTGACTTTACTTTTCACAATTCCTGCTCCTCTCATCTCTTTCTTGGCCTAAACCTCGATTAAGAGTTACATCGAGCTAGGAGGATACCGTAGAGTTGAGTGGTATTGTCAACCTGGTGTCTATTTGGGGGGATTTCTCATATCCCATCCCTACGATGTTTATTCACCATGATTACTATGTATATTTGCTATTGATGTGCTGTATTAAATTGTGATAGGTTACTATTGCAGTTAACTAGAATTAACAGTCCTGCTGTGCTATAGTAAGTAGGTTGGTATAATTTTCAAACCAAGTATAACTTTCCGTCAATTGATATCATGTTCATTTATGGCAAAAGCCCTCCAATTCTATTGATAAAAGGTTGAGATTGTCTTCAGATTACTCACTTCGAGAAGGGAGAGGCCGAACCACAGCGTCAGCTCATTGGATGAGAACAACATGATCACGTGACGCGTGTTGGGATCACGTGTCACGTGTATCGTGAGGGTTGCCCGCGTGGGGTTGATCCCCCTTTGGGGAGGTGGGGTGACGGGATTTAAGAGCGAGTAAATTTCATCTCACCAAAAAACGAGTGCCCTTACTGCGAAAAGAAATAAAGCTGACGTAGCACCCTCGACCACTTTGCTTCGTTATGGTGACCCCAATACGCAAAATTTACATCTGATAAGTTACCTGAACTTTGTATCAAGTAAACTGTGGAGAATGCTGCCAAATAAACATACAAGTTTTTATCATTCCTTATAATTTTGTCTATGAAGAATCTAGTGTCAGTTACGTTAGAGGATTTACACCACAGTTGCTGCTTTATTACAGGAAGAATTGGTAGAGCGTTAATTCAAATGCGGTACACCACGGCAGTGAAAAATTCAGCTTTGTTATAGTATAACTCAACACTAGTGAAAATGGGCCATGCAAGCAGAACCGAAAGACGATTACATTAGATACAATAGTTCAAGGCACCCTAGTACAAGAGTGTTCTAAAGAGAGGAAAGATAAAGGTATCTATGCCCAAGGTATGTTCCCACACAAGATTCCTTGCTCACAGAAACAGGAAGTAGGTCTATGTTACAAAAAAAGTTGACGAAAGTAGTAGGTCCTGAAAAAAACAGCAGTGAACCGAGAAAAAGTCCTGAACAAAACAAAAAGCCTAGAATATTTCAACCAACTAACTTTCAGCTTGGAACCTCACCTTTTCCCTTACGCATACAATTTGTCTATCTTCCTGGGGAAACCTTGAAACCAATCATTCACTTCTGATCGAGACTTTGGTCCACGTCCGTCGTACGGAAAGTTCACCGCTGCTTGGAAAAATTATAAATGATTAGTTAAGCCTGTCAGGCATAGCAAAATGTTCCCTAGAGAGGAGGAAGGAAAGTTAGGATTGAATCAAGGGAGCGGGGAGTTTGTACACAAGATGTATCGCCTCATCCTGCGCATAGAAAGGGCGGCAGAAATACCTAAAGTTAATAGAACAGGATATAAATTTGAAAAAAGTAATAGGTGCTGGGAAAAACAGTAGTTAACCGAAAAAAATATTCCATAGCAACAGAAAAACTGATTCAATTTCAATAGAGAAAACTACCTAACCTGCTCGGGACCTTACCTATTCCTTTGCGAGCAACAGTTACAACAGTTGTAACACCCAGAAGATTCCCCATCGCTACGAAAGCGCAATGACTAGCAGTGAACGTGACCAGCATAACGCACCACGAGCTTCCATTCACCTCTGCCTAAAGACACCTTGAAAAAAGGATGCTCTATTCAATGCAAACATGTCCTCTCGCGCATTGGTCTTGTAGAATGGCAGGTGAGGGGCAGCCCCAGCGGACGCTCAGCACCCGGGGGAGCGCGTCACCGTCCCCTGCAGGCGGTGCCTGCTGCTGCGGGTCTCCCCACCAACCCACTTTTCGTCTCTCGTCTAAGGGCAATAACCACCGGAAGGTTCACGCCTATCCAACACCGCTCAGGGAGTCCGAGTTTGACGCTCTCGCTAGCTTTGCCGTGTCGCACTTGAGCAGAAAGGTCCGCTAAGGAGGAGGAAATGCGTGTGAACTCGATATATTGCCAGCGGGCTGCGGTCCCTACAGCTGGTATCCTGAGCTCACGAAGCACGACGGGTTTGACTTTAGTTTATCGCTCACGTTGACGAGGAGAGACACTGGGTCGACCTACACGCCCCTCCCCCTTTGTCCCCACCTGGTCTTTCTGCAAGGGGGAAACACACGCAAAGGATTGCATATTTCTGATTTAAAAAATTTATTGAATATCAACCAACGACATATAGAAGCTGCGGACACATAGATGTTAGTAAATTAAATGTTAGTTTAAGCCTCCCTAATAGCAACAAAGGCGTTCCAAAGAAAGGAAGGCACCATTTAGTACAAAGTTAAGAGAACGCGGAATCTACGCACAAGGTCATAGAAATAGTAAGTTGAGAAAGTTTATGAAACAAGTTTAAGTCAAAGAAGAACAGAGTAGGTGCTGAAAAACAAGACAGTAGTTAACCGAAAAAGGATGGTCGGTAGTGAAACAAACACCGATTCTATTTCAACAAAAGGCTACCTAACTTTTAGCTCGGGACCTCACTTATTCCTCATGGGAGCGCTAATTCCCACTGATTCAATAGTTGTACCTCCCAAGAGGAGGATATAGATGCCATTACAATATTGAATTATTTACTTCAAACAGCAATGAATAAAACAATTTCAGTAAGACCGAGAAGACTTCTCCAGACACCAGCAAGCACATCTATTTCTACAATGGAACTCAACGCCGCATGTATTTGGGCGCGTGCAAGCGGTGTGAATAGAGTTGTATTTGTGGCACCCTACGCAGGATGACGTGGGGTGGGGCTGGTAACTCTGGTTTGCTGGCTGCATTGGACGCAGCGTGGGAGAACCGCAAGTTCTTCAAGGAGAGCTTCACTCCTGTCGTGCCACTCAAGCTCATTTGGTAAGAAACGACACAAGAAGGTTCCCGCACAATCATGCCAAACGCTCCTTGGTAAGAAATTGATGACACCAGCAACGGTTCCATATTTCGCACTGCATTCACACGACAAAAAAATAGCAAGATCCACAGAGCGTGTCACACTCGGCAACATGCGCAGAAGTCACTGAAACACTAAGCTAGTCAGGCACCGCCTTCGCGTGCTCTGGCACAAAGCCGATGTTCAATTTTTTTTAAATTTCATAAACCTTTGAGAATATTACACAGCGTGTAATATTGTCTATTTAATTATTATATTATTATTATTAGAATTATATTATATTAGAATATTACACAGCGGGTAATATTGTAAGCTAAGCGGCCCTGTGTACAGGACAGATGGAGACAGAATACAAAAAAGGTCTTCAATAAATAAATAATGCTCTCTTAATATTTTCTGGTACTAAATCAGCAGGACACAACCAGCATTGCTGGGTCAGCTGTAATGATGCTCCAGGCAAGCAGAGTTGAGGGCCTTTAAAATTCTGGCCAAAGCTCATCAGTGTGAGAGAATTTTTCGATTTCACCTAGACAAGAAACAACTCGGCAATCCTCCACAGAATGGAACTCAAAATGAGCAACACTGGAGTTCCTGATAAAGCTACAGGACAATAACCTGCCAGTCCAGCAGCTGCTCCTGTAACGACACTTTATGAATACTTTTGCTGTACATGTCCGGGTCATGTCATTAATGGTATTCATCGCGCCGAACCAACATTTAATTCTGGTCACACACGCCGACGTTTACCTGGCTCCTGCGTACGAGTTCCCTCCACACAACACCACCACCACCACCACCACCACAAATAAGAAGACTACCCACTAATAATTCTCTTTACTATTCAAGAAAGAAGACTAGTAAACACTGGCTCTGTTACAAGATGGCGGCGGGTCTCGCCTGCTCTGCTCCCACTCGCGCCGCTCAGTAATGGCTTCATTCCTATGATGCAACACTAAATTATTTTCGATGCGTCCAACAGTGCATGTAATGGCCACACGTAAGGTGACGTGAACGTAACGCGAGTGGCCGTAACGCGGGACCTGACTGCCTCAGCCGTCACGACACAAGATAAGACTGCACCTCAACGCAGGCGTGATGTTTCCGCTCACTTCCTACCAGAGCTCAACTCCAACCAGGAAAAGAATTAAAGAATGGAATATGCCAAGCGATGGAAGAAAGCCCGGCGAGGGCAGACCAGGAGGAACACGTCAGCAGAAAAACGCACAAATCAAACAAGTTAACCTCAACAATAAAAATGGCAAGATATGATATAATGAATTAATAAGCATACTTAACGCTAATGCTTTGATTTATTCTATGAAAATAAAAGTAAGCCGAAACAACCAATACTGGCGAACGTGAACACGAAGATGAGGTACTTGACCTATAAACTACTGTATTTGAATATATAAAATATAATATACCACATACTGAATACCTACAGAGACACACGCAACACCGAGTGATAACGTATCTCGAGCTCCACACAGCAACTCCCTCTCACTTCTGATGTCATCGAGCGCTGCTTACTGACGGAGGGGATCACAACTGGAGTACGAGGTGTACAATACGAGCGTCTCACCCACTGCCTGACTGCCATGCGCCGCGCAAAACAAACGCAATGCGGACTACTTGAAAAAAATTTGAAAACACTTCACATTGTCGTGATGTTAATAATCCTGAAATGATCAGAATTGTGTTTACGCTTCAAATGCAGACACAGAAAACGAGGTGAGTTGCGATGTCAAAGTTGCAAGGGTCATGGTATGAAACAAGAAATATAGATCAGGAGCTTAAACTAGGCCTACCATCTGCAGCAACACAAAACTGTGAATTCAATTAAATAAGGAGCAGGGTAAGAAGTAAATAGAGCGTGGAACACAAGGCCACGAGAGAGCTATCATGCAGCAACCAACAACTCCGAGACACTGCCCATATAATGTGAACACAATCGTAACATACAGAATGATTTGCAAGAATGAATATTCAACAACATCAAAAGTAGAGATTTAGTCCCGAAAAGTACACATCTCGCCAGAGGAGATGCCGATGCCAGGTCAAATTTGCGTTTGCGTTTCACAGCTCAGCCCTCATGAGCTGGAATGTCTCGCAGCACATGTCACATGTTCCTGCTCCCACATCAACCTATTAATTTGTTGGGGCTCAGGCACGAGCTATTGGTGATGTTGAAACCAACTTTCTCCTAGTGAGACTCGAGCCATCCGAGTGTCATGAGGGCGTGAGTCGGTCTCCCACTAGGAGCCCCCCGAAGTGTCTTGCCATTGGCGATGCTCTGTGGACTGCACAACTCAGCATGCTGCTACCGCACACCTTTTCTAGTGACAACTTGCAGGTATATTGAACCAAAAGAATTATAAAAAAACTTTGCAGACTTATCTTATTCAAGTAAGGAACCTATCTAGCAATCACGCAAACTCTGGAAAAAACTTTCACACACACACACACACGCAACAAATAAACTTGCGCATATTTATGCGTGAAAGAGACAGCTGCTTATTCATTAAGGCTATCGTCATTTCAGATGAAAGCCATGCCCGAAAATGGTACAACGACTCCGATGGGAATGGCAAGAGTGCTACTAAAATACCCATCAATTGAAATGCATAATTGCATCCCGTTACGCTTTATTTATTTAATTTTTGGTGAAGCAAACGCTACTTCGCGCAGCGGTAGCCTCAGACTAGACAAAGACAATTCCTACGAAATAGCTCTAAAGGGGACAGAACTCCTCCAAATTATCTCAGAGCGAAGTAACCTGCAGAGCAAGGAGTGGTGCCGCCGCAGCAGATGCACTCGAACAATAAATGCCATTCTAATCACATAAATCTCTTTATATTCATTCCTGGCCATTAAAATTATATCTCGACCATCCATATTTGTATCATATGGAGAACAGGATGATTTCCACGATGTACCAACTCCCGTTGATTGTTTTCCTTAGTTTTTGTGAACACTCCTGAAATGGCAGTGAATTGTGCAGGCTCATATTTGCTCACGGACTCGCTAGCAAGGCGCACAATGCAAGACTTTCCACAACAGTGAACACACACACAGACGCCATCCTACATAAAATTCAAGGAGACTAGCAGTGTCATACAAATCTGATACAAGTACATATTTTAACTCTGTAAAATTCCCATATTTCTTAACACGAAAAATGGAAGGACGATGAACGTGTTGGCAGAAACGGGCAATTGCACATGAAGGCTGAAGTTTGATGTTAAAAGACCACGATGAAGAGTGCAGAAAACTCGCAGTTATCTTTGGCCCACACTGTGGGCGGCAACAGCTCGTCGCCTGACACTCGAGGAAACTGCGCATCTTATACACAGCCTCAGAGAACTGCTTTATTCCTTTTTGTAACTTCAAAAAAGACGTGAATTAAAAAATACAGTATAATCACCTTTCTTTTTTCATTTTTTTCGTTTTTTGTGGACATGTCACTGACTCCGTATGGTAAAAGGGTCGCTCTCAAGTCAGGGGCGGCGCGTTGGTGGGTCGCGCATTTGAGGCGCGTTATCGAGATATTGCAATTGCTCGCCCCGACGTTATTGCCGCTCTTAATGAATGAATCATAATAATAATGAATGAATGTGAACACCGTAACTGCTCGAAGAATGTTTAAATAATCCTGGAGCACGAAATAACAGTCTCTTCACATTTACCAGAAAATGAGACAATAGACGCAGAGTAGAAAAGAATTGCTAACATCAAAATAAGGCTTTCTATTCACGAAATTAAACTCGAGTCTCCTACAACTGTCCCCTCTACAGAATGAAGTTAGGGTACCATAAGCACTGAGGAGCGATCATCCCACAAGGTACACTGACAGAGACAGACACAACCTGCACACCTGCGCACGTGGCGCAGGAGTCGTGGATGTCTCCCCCGACGTGCTGGGTGCTCACCTCATGCACCAGCAGCAAGCAAAGCGCCGACACGCAACAAAAAGAACAAAACAGTCCAGCCTTCAGGTGTCGATCGCGGCCAGAAGTTGGACAACACGTAGTTCAGGAGAGCGGCTCTCTTCATGCAGCGCACACGATCCATTTTCTATCGAAAAAGGTTATCTAAACAACCAAACCAATGTCTAGAGTTGATATGCACAACATAATATTTTTTACTAGCTTCTTGTACTTTGGCTTGAATTTATATTTTTCAGCATTTTTTTCTCTGAGATTTTAGCAAAGAAGAAATATTGGTTTTTATTTTAGAGTGGGAAATGCTCCTTAATACTGGCGCGCAAAGAAGTAAGCTTCCTCGTACTTCATATTACCATTCAATAGAAAATGTCATACGATTTACTTACGAAAATTCTGAACTGAAGAAACTACAAACATCACGACAAAGTCCGTCGGTCGGATCAGTCACTCACTACCAATATTTCACTTAACATAGAGATAAAGTACAGCCGATAAGAAGTAGAGGTTATCTACCACTTCCCCTGCTGGGAACGCTACAATTGTGAAAACTTTACTCGTAATGCGAGCGTCAATTGGAAGGCGAGGTACGGAGCTGATGCACAGGCGTGTCGTCAAAGAGACCTCGCATGTCCTCCAGTGCCTGCGAGATGCACTTGGCAAAGCGCTCCGAGTTGGTGGCGTCGCACGACCGCTTGCTGGACACGTGGAAGAAGATGTTGTAGTCTGTGGGCAGCATGTAGGACACACCGTAGCCCATGTCGGAGACGGGGCCAAAGCCGCCCCCAGGGGAGCACATCTTTCTGAAGGGCTCGAAGTTGATGTCAGGGAGGTTGGAGTCCATGACCTGCTGCTGCGGCGTCTGTGAGGTGCTCAGTGTCCATGGCCTCTTGATGATGTTCTCCAGCAGCTCGCTCTCGTACCCGAGCCCTCGCGACACCACATACAGAGCAAACAGGTGTCTGTCAATGCCTTCGCCGTTCATGGCGCTTTTGTAGAGGCTTTGGTGCTTCTCTCCGGCCACTCTGAGGAGGGACAAACGGTCGGTGCGGCTCACAGAGTCGTCACACATCGCTCTCACGAAGGCAGAGCTCTCACGCGTGCACGATCGCACTGTCTCCGTGCGTCCGTGCTGATACAGGCGAGTCGCTGAGGCTTCATACGTCTGCACGAAATGACCGTTGGAGTCCTTGTAGTACGCGAGCTGCAGGGCAATCTGCACGAAGGCGTCCGGGCTGATGAGGGCCTTCTTCAGGACGCCTTTACCGAACGCGTCGTGGTGCTGAATGTAGAGTTCCAAGTCGTCAGCCTGCTTAGTGTTGGCTTCGACGGCTTGCGCAATGTTGTCTGCCAGAGCGTCCGTCATGTCCCAAATGATACGCCGGGGTGGGTTGTGAGGTCCCTGTCTGAACTCCCTGGGAGGAGGCATCACCTCCCCATTGTCGAGGTAGCGCTTCTCCAGCACCTCGTTGGTCATGGCGTACTCCCACACGTGCCCGAGCGCGGGCGCGTCGGCCATTGAGTGCTCAGCGTTGAAGCCACACTGACCGTCTGGGAAGAAGCAAACGTTCACGCTTTTGTCGAACCACAGAGTGCGACCGTCTGCATGCAGCAAGGCCTTGCCCTTGTCGTGCATGTCTTTGGGAGGCTTGTCAGCAAGGATGACCATGAACGCAGCGCGGTGGATGATGTCCAGGTTGTCTTTGTTGATGCCCTTGGAGAAATGTTGCGCAGTGAGCTGCGCCCACTGAGTCCTCGGGAGACCCGTCAGAGCAGGCACATTACGCTCACTCTCACTCACACTTCCCTTGTGCTTGGCAGCGTCCTCCACGATGTCCTTGAGGAGCTTCTGGAGCAGCGCCTGGGACAAGATTTGGTTGTGCTGGTCGATCACATCGAGGGCATACAACAAACCCTGGCACCAGACGACCACGTGCCTCGAGTCGTGCGGCTCGTAGTGCACCAGGGAGTCGAGCTCGAGGCCAGGCGCGCGGACGGTCGAGAAGAGGCGCTCGTACTGCGCCATGCAAATGGGGATGGTGTTCCTCAGGAAGAGAGGCGGCAGCTGCTCCCTGTCGATGAGCCGCCGCACCACACACAGCGAGTAGACGACGTTGGCGGCCCTGGACACCTGCTTGTCGGTGGGCGTCCAGCAGAAGTGGTCGAGGCAGTAGTAGTTGCTGTTGATTGCGAGGGGGGTGCGGTTCATGAGGTAGGCGTACTTCTCCCACCAGTCGGTGACGTAATTGGGGCTCCACCAGGCCTTGAGGCAGAGTAGGCGCTGCAGCCTGCGGCCGATGGTGCGCTCGAAGTGCTCAGCCTGCCGCCGCAGCTGGGCGAGCTCCTCTGGGGTGCACAGGGGCACGAGGCTCTCCAGCAGCCGCTGCAGAGTGCAGTGCAGGGGCGGCACCGGCATGCGCGGCAGCGAGCGCTGGCACGAGTACAGCGTCGGCTGGTAGCCCGACACCAGCTTCACGCACACGCCCCACGCCCGCGTCTTCAGGGACATCTCACGGGGCTTCTCGTCTGCAACACACGACCCTCGTTAGCTCACACGCTGGCGATTTTATGCGTCGTTTTGGAGGCGAGATTTAACATCTGAGTGATTGGATTAAGAAGTAACAAACACTGTGGTGTAGAAGATAGTTCAAGTTTCTGTTTCCATTCCTAGGCCTATCTTTAGTTGAGGTGACCTAACGGTATCTCAGCACTCGTCCCATAGCCCAGGACCTAAATAATCCAAGCCTAGAGCCTATTCTATGCCTCCTAGAAGACACCGACACATGAGAAGAGATTAACCGAACTTCCGAAACGCGCCAGTTCTTGTAGCTCTGAACACAGCTTGAGCCGCTTTTCTTTGTCAACCTAATCATTGAGACTTGATCGAAAGCACAAATGAATTCTTTTTTTTTAAAAGTGAGAAGAAAGTAAGACTAACGTCATTAATTCACAAACTTTTCCTTAACCCCCATAATTACTTACGATACCATCTTCCCTTAATCCCCTATTCGCCCCCATTCTTACTTACTCCCCTTCACGATGCCATTTTTTCTCAATTCCTCCTTCCCTGCCCCTCGCCCTCGACAAATCCATTCCTGCCTCCCTCGTGTCACCACTGATGGAAGCATTGAGAGATGACTCAGCGAGAGCTGAAGTGCACTCCCCATTCCTGGACTCCTCCATTGGGCCGGTGCACTCACTCATATTACGTCATGATTATAGAGCCACAAACACATAATGGTTAATGTTACATCAAGATTACACGGTGCGCTCACACATCCAGCCGCGGTAGGCGAGCAGGGTGCGCAGGAGGTACTGGCGCACGCGCATCAGCACCACGAAGAAGCCCACGCTGATGCCGCATGACACCACAGCGTTGCGCAGCCACGTCGGCGAGCCTGTGACACACACACAAAACCTGTACAACACGCGCCCCAAATGTTGAAACAGCGCATGAAAACCGCACTCCTTACGTTCAGTGATGACATTTTTCAATCGGATGGCAATGGGAGGAATTCGAATGTGATACGACAGGCGTCTTAGAATTAAAAAGCTTGAGCCATACGAGAACATTCTTGAAACCAGTGCAAGGAACGATTAGATTACGAGTTTAAGCATCCCTAACCACAATAAGGGTGTTCCAATGAGAAGGAGGATGAAGACATCATTTAGTGAGGAGTTAACAGAATGTGGAATCCATGCACTAGATGTTTTCCCGTACAAGATTAGATTATTAGTTAGGTTCAGCCTCCTTATCCGCCACAAAGGCGATCCAAAGAGAGAAAGAAAAAAGGCTCCACTTAGTATGGAGTTAAGGGGACGGTTCGGGGTAAAAAAAAAGGCTAAGTTCTTGATGAATTTTTTGAGGAACTTACTATAGGTATAAAATTTTAGGACTATTTTTTTACTTGTGTGTTTTTTTCGTACCTATACAAAAACATGATTTTGTTTGAAAAAACATGAAAAAAAGGTGTTGCAGAAAATCCTCCTACAATTTTGAACTTACAGAACTGAAAAAATATTTTCTAGATAGCTAATTGTCTTGTTTTAAGATCTGGTGCAAAAGTTTTTCGATATTTTGATTTTTTAAATTTTGAGAGTTTTTTCCCCAAAACCTACCTCTTATTCGAATCATTTTGCTCATAACTTTCAACATGAATTGGAATTTAAAAAAATTTTGCACTGGATCTTTAAATCCCCTCAATCGCTATTGATTGATATGCTTGCCATCCCTGTACCTTCAAAACTGTGGGAGAAGAAGCATTTCAAAAGTCAAAAAGGTAAGTTTTCATGAGAGCCATTTTTCTAAAAAAAAATTTTTCTTTCTTTCCTAATTATTGAACTGAGTCTTATCAGCAATTCTGTACCTTCTTCTGTACCTTCAAAACTGTCGTGAAGGATCCATATCAAAAGTCAATAAATGCAAGTTTCAGAAGAGCGTTTTTTTTAGATAAATTTTGTTTCTTCGTTACAGACTAATTTTTCTTTAAATCAACTCTATTGCTTTGTAGCTCTTTTTGAACCCTTTCGATTTATATATTTGCCATTCCTGTAGCTTCAAAACTCCGGGAGGCGATTACATGTTTACACAGCCAGCTAATTAGCTGATGACTCAGCAGCCGCACTCAGTTACACCATCATAATTTATCACTGAGTTATAGAATGTTTCGTTTGAGTACGAAAGCATTTCAAGCAAGGCCATGAATGAACTCTCTTTTCCAGTATAGGAACACTCGAAACTGACTCGTAATAAAGGGGGAAGAGGTAGGTCACCCATCCTTTGGCGCGCCCCAAGGTCACACTAGTGTGCGTCTTCTACCCCGTCTAGGAGACGAACCAATGGACGTACTTGATAGCCAATTATATCGTTGGATGTGCAAGAAAACTCTTCAGAAGATGAGTTTATAAACCGAAAACCTACCATTATCCGGAAGGTGACCCGAACCGTGCTCTTAAGGGAATGCAGAATCTATGCAGAAAGGGCATAGAAACAGTAAGTTGACAAAGAAGATAATGAAATAGGATCAAAGTCGAAGAAAAAAGTAGTAGGTGCTGAAAAACAGGACAGCAGTGAACTGAAAAAAAGATGGCCATTTCATTTCAACGGAAAGAAGGCCTACCAAACTCTCAGCTCCGGCCCTCACATTTTCCCCCTGAGAGCGCTAATTCCCATGGATACAATAGTTGTATCCCCCTAAGGGTTTTTCCGCACAAGGTCCTCTGCACCCAGAAATAGTAAGTTAGGAAGGAAGTTCATGGAACAAGATAAACGTTGAAGAAGAAAGTCAGAGGTGCTGAAAAAAGTACAGCAGTGAACCGAAAAAAGATGGTTTTTAGCAAAACAACCAATTCTACTTATCAAAAATAAGACCTACTCAACTCCCGAACTCGGAACCTCACATCTCCCCCTGGGAGCACTAACTCTCATAGATACACTAGTTTTATCTCCATGAGAAGAGCAGCAGAGAAGCAAAATTCGAGTACCCTGGCAAGAAAAAGGTTGGTTCATGCAGACGAGCAACACTAAACAGGACGTCCACACCGGCCGGTGTTGAGACGATCGAGAGGCAGGTCTGCTGTGCGTGTGTTGAGTTGAGCCACATTAACGTTGTCTCCAGTCATTTTTTTCATGCTGGAGTGCATTTACGTGTGAAGAACATAGACGCCTCGTGCAGTGTACCATAGAGAGTGCAGTGTAACATAGAGAGTGCAGTGTACCATAGAGAGTGCAGTGTACCATAGAGAGTGCAGTGTAAATGACAGACTTCCAGCAAGACATGTCGACCCTCGCAGTCGAGGTGCGGCGAGTTGCAGCAACATCTTGCGTCGCCCGAGCCGTGTGAGCCGACATGTCTTATCTGCGTTATCACCCAACACACACCCACAAACAAGGCAGCACAATCGATATCTACACAGTGGCCTGAGACTGCACTAATTCCGCTACTCAATAGGTGCTAACAAAAAACTATTATTTCAACAAAAAACAGGCTTACTCAACTCGAGCTCGGGACCTCACATTGTTCCCCTAGGAGTGCAGGCCTGCGCCAGCGGGGCTCGTGAGACCCCTAACTCCAAGGCAATTTTAAAGAATTTCATTTTTTTCATCTTGAAAATAACTTTTACTCAGAGCGAGATTTCCAATTTCGTTTCGCAGACGGAATTACTGTTACCGATATTATCCCCAAGATTGAAAGTCCACAATTCTCTTCAGGTGATTACTTAGAACAATCACGTAACTTAGAAAATGAATTCAGCCATTTTGTGAATCAAAATCGTACAGCATTTTTATGTGTGCGCGACAATTGCATCGCCGCGACCTCTTCGAATGATAAGAACTTACAAATCCCGAAATTTGAATACATATTTAATGAGCAAATAGAGCAGGATATCATGAAGGACAAGTTTGAAATAACCGCGCAAAATAACGCAAAAGTTTTGTTTGTAATTAAGGCTATTAATATAAACTAGCAAGACCCAAAATTCGCAGACGTTTTGACAAATAACCGAACTCATCCTAAACCAATCCATTCTATCCTAACCAAACCCATCCTAAACCAATCCATTCTATCCTAACCAAACCGAACTCATCCTAAACCAATCCATTCTATCCTAACCAAACCGAACTCATCCTAAACCAATCCATTCTATCCTAACCAAACCAAACTCATCCTAAATCAATCCATTCTATCCTAACCAAACCAAACTCATCCTAAATCAATCCATTCTATCCTAACCAAACCAAACTCTTCCTAAACCAATCCATTCTATCTTGACCATCTTGACCTAGCGCATCATGTCGATGGCAATCCTCACTGATCCAAACCTAACCCCAGTTCTATACATACTATTGCACACGGCCCGTCGAAAAATGAAAGGATTAGAAATCAAACCAACTGAGCTTCAACATAGCTTTCCCATGGTTTTCCATGCTATTCTCTGACTTTCCTATACTTAGCTAAGTCTCAACTGCTGATATTCTATACACCTAACCTACCAATACACGCGATATTCAATCCGACTCTGAATCTGCTGGGTTAATGCACCAAAAATTGTGGCGTTGATGAAGCTTGTATCATAGAGATGCTCATCACAGACTTTTTGCTGGTGGGTGTGACACACGGACGCGGCTCCTATTATGGTATAGATAGAGATAGATTCCCGTAACGCCAGTAACTATCATACCGTTACAGGCGTATTTGGCCCCTAATACTTCCCTATCAATAAGTGCAGGCGTCCCGTACGCAGGAGCAACGCTAATTAATAACACAGATTTTGACTTTTTTCCTTTACGAATAAGTAGAACTTGTTTCTCTCAGACAGAGAAGTACAACATGTGTAACTGTGTGTCAGAGCTACAGTGTTGGCGCAAATGAGGCGCAGCTCTCGCCCTCATCTCGGAACAGGAGATGGCGACGCTTGAATGTTGTTTGGTTGCATCAAAATCCCAGCACTGCTAAATGAATTGAAGGTGGCCGCCAGAAGCAGCGATGCACATCGTGCACAACGTAAGACAGAGTTTCTGAGGCACTCATTTTGTACAGCATTTGATTGTGCCTCTAAATCCTAAGGAAACAACTCCAAGAACAATATTTAGACGTGGAGAAAAGTTATTGAAATATAAAATCTGTGGTCCGACCTGTGGCAAGGGAGATGCAACTTGACCTTTAGAAGCAGGACAGTTATCACTGAGAGATAAGTGCTCTAATCTGAGGGGCGATGTGGCCACATCTAGCTGAGGCTTCAAGGTCCATGTGACCTCCATTCCTTGCCTTCTCCAGCTGCCGCTGCTGCCATCACACAAATGCTAAACAATGATTTCCAATCAGGACAACACTGGTAGAAATCATACAAACTTGAGATATGCACTCAGAAGATAAGATTCAATCTTAGTGTGTGGTTAATAGACAAGTTACTTAACCTTAGTGTGCACTTGGTAGACAAGTTCTTAATTTAAGTGAGCACTTGGTAGACAAGTACTTAACCTTAGTGTGCACTTGGTAGACAATTACTTAACCTTAGTGTGCACTTGGTAGACAAGTTCTTAATTTAAGTGAGCACTTGGTAGACAAGTTACTTAACCTTAGTGAGCACTTGGTAGACAAGTTACTTAACCTTAGTGTGCACTTGGTAGACAAGTACTTAACCTTATGTGCACTTGGTAGACAAGTACTTAACCTTAGTGTGCACTCGGTAGACAAGTACTTAACCTTAGTGTGCACTCGGTAGACAAGTACTTAACCTTAGTGTGCACTCGGTAGACAAGTACTTAACCTTAGTGTGCACTCGGTAGACAAGTACTTAACCTTAGTGTGCACTCAGTAGACAAGTACTTAACCTTAGTGTGCACTTGGTAGACAAGTTCTTAATTTAAGTGAGTACTAGGTGGACAAGATTTCGACTTGTGTGTGCTCTTGGTAAAGAAGATACAAACTTGAGGCATGCACAATCTGACTCACTCTAAAGAAATGGGATTCCTATGCTAACTTTCTCAGCAAAATATGGTTGTTACTACAAAACAACTCCATCATCTAGATAAAATGGCAACCCAATGCTCAAATTACGTTGGGCCCTGAGACCCTGAATAGGAGCCACAATGCAGATCAAACCTCACTTGTTTTCATGCAAATTATGTATGTCTGTATCTTCCATTGCTAGGAGCATCTATTTCGGGAATTCATTCTGACCATGATCTTTTTAAGCTTCTCGTTTCAAAACTTAATCTTAAAAAAATCCAAGTAGACTGCTTGGGTTTAATCTTATTTTTTTTTCCACATTTTCATTTTCAGTTATTCTTATTTCCATGGATTTACTTGTAGTTGACTAATCCTGATTCAAGCTTTCATTGATCTAAATCCCAGTCACTTATTTCTGCATCACCAAACTACTGTTCTGCAATAAACTAACATTTTGCAAAATAAGTTTTATCATTCCATAGCTTCATGTAGTGATGGGCAGATGCTAGCGCCCTAAAGCTAGTCTAAAGAGAATAGTGTTCTGTTTATTTACACACTTAGTCCCCAAGGGTACTTTCCACCGCAACTACAAAAGTAGCAAACATATTTTTGCTTGGGGCTCGGAGCTGGGTGTGATAGAAACGGTGAGCTGTATTTTCAATTGAAGTCAAGGAGATACAGTACTAGTGAAGTCATTTTGGAGTGAAGATTGGAATCTTTCAACAAACTGTAGAGTAGGATAATTTTTTTCTTTCCTAATGAATTATGAGAATTATTTGCGTAATTATCATCACTTTTATTATAATGAAAGTCTAACCTCCGTTCCTGTTTTGCTGAGCAATTACCATGGAGAAACCTACTCAAGTTTACAGACTAATGACACCACAAAGGTTTAAAATTTGGGTGCCTAGGTTGGCACAGCCTGCTATGCCAGCAAAAGAAAGGATATGCAACTTGTAAAGGCATGAAATGAAACAGAAGAACTGAAATGAGCAGATGTGCAGGAGGAGGTGAGCCTAGTGATGCAAAAAAAAACATTTTTTATGTGTTTTTTTAGTTTTTTTTTGCACACATCAAAATTTTGTCAGGTAAATGTCTGTTTTGTTTTGGTCAAATAAAATGTTTTCATATCCAAGTTTTTTAGTCATGA